>WEDG01001377.1:2500-137311 GCA_017591395.1 Schistocephalus solidus | reverse complement strand
AGGGCATTCACCACCTGTACGAGACAAATGGAGCGACTAAATGCTATCTGTGTGGGGCTACCTTTAACTATTACCCCTACACCCCGTCTGACCAGGTAGTGTGTGGCACACGATGATGGGCTCCAACAGCTTTGTCAGCCACCACATCCAATCTCAGCGCCAGGTGACTGTGCGTTCGGGCAGTCAATCGGTGTATGGCAGAGGTAAGAAATAGATCGGTTGATAGATAGATCGATAGAGGGAGAGAGAATTTGACTCTGGTAACTCTATCCTCACGACAATAGGCGCATATTCCTTACTATAAACAACCTGACGGGCTCGTATATACCCCGGTGTGTGAAATTACGTGGCATTAAAGGTTGCGACCTGATGGGATAACTCTTTCCTCCTCTCAGGACGGAGAGCCAGATGGCAATGTTTCCTTCTTAATGTGACCTATATGGACCTCGCAGTGATCTGGGGTCCGAGCCGCCCCGTTGTTAATTCGTTGAAATCCTGGTTCATTGTTCACGTATCAGGTCAGTGTCTGGGACGCGTAGACGGGTTGTTTAGCCATGCCAACCACTGCACATGATCCCGCCTCCAGTCGTCTTGACTCTGTCTTGTGACAGGGTTAGTGTGAGTAGGATAAGGTGCGGCAGATGTTTTACAAGTCTGCTATGGCAATGAACCGAGTTATGCGCAAGTCATCGACGCTGCGCCCACCATGCTGTAGGGTACACGGTGGACATAGTAGTTTGCGGTAGGTGAAAAAAAACCACTGTCACAAATGAGAAAAATAAAAAGCACTCTGATACTTATTCAAAGATGATGTGCCTTCATCGCAAAGTACATATAAGGTCCGTTTTAGCGTGTGTGCTTACCTGACCACTCATCAATGTATTATTAGCAACGTCGCTTAACATTTCCCATCGCATAATGTTAAACATAAATTTGCTTCGAGGACAGGCAAAGGCTCCACGCTCTCACTGACTAACAATAATTTGCCTGTCTCCTAATCATAAAGCACTTCACCCCCGACTAATCCACACAGCACAACCGCCAGCGTGGACTCAGTCATAGGCCAGAAAACACTTCGAAAGTGAATTGTTGGTATTATTTTAAAGCACCTGCATCTGGTAAGGTTGACCAAACGGGAAACCCTTCCATTATGATCGATGCATACAGCCCTCGTCCTGAAGGAAATAGCATCAGATATGAAATCCGCGGGAAATTTATTATAGTAAAGGAGAATGGTGTACGGTCGGTATGCTCCGTTCTTTCTGCTTTCCTTTGGCTCCCAGTGACAAACCAGTCAGAATAGTTGGTTAGGAAATTGGGTGCTGGGGTTGAATGAGCTATTTGCAATGCCTCGGTCGTAGCTGTTACCCAGGTGTGGCCGTTGCATATACTAGGGCTCGGCAGCGTACCGGATGTTGCTAGGAGGCTAGGAGAGTCTAAAGAAAAATGAACCATGATTTTCATTTTTATATTTAAATTAACGTACATCGGGACAGCCAGTTTGAGAATCTTGCCTCCCTCTCCCTTTCTGCGAAAAGTACATGCTGTCTACACGGACCCAGTCAACGAGTAAGCGTAAGATCTCAAGTTCGGAGTGTGAATAAGATCTTAAACTCTCTCAGATTAATGCATGCTGGATACCTGAATACCTGCATGTCCTACTTCCTGCAATACACACCCTTCGTAGTGGTGTGCCTAACGTGGAAAGGTTGGTCACTTGCGTATAACTCTCGTTAAGCTGTCGACCTTTACCGTCCTTTAACCCAACATCTGCGTGCTGACTGGTGGCATGTCCACGTCCGCGTTCGGTCGCTTTTAGTCAGTGTTGTCTCCCCATAATTTACCGGCAGACGGGTGTCCCCATACAGTGTGGTGGTGGGGAAGAGGCAGTTACTTTTCATGAATTACTAGTTGCACGAAGGGTTTAGTTGCGCGTGGTGGCCATTTCACGCAGGTCATAAAAAAGGGCCTCACAAAACTGTTAGGCGGAGCGACCAATCCCCACGCCCCTAACCAATTCGGTTAGCGAGTGAATACAGACAGCCAGCATGTAGCTCTAGTGACGGCGCCGTTGTGTGTGACCATGGGTGCAGTCACGGAACTGTGCCCAGTCATGTACCGGCATGGATAGAACGATCTCAGATCAGCTGCTGCTCCCTATTTCGTCCCCAATATTTCTGAACTATGCCTTGCCACGTGGCCATGACAAGTGTGGGCAGGCGAGGACGTGGGAGATGCCAATGCCGCTCAAAGCTTTTAACTTCTAGCCCAATTTTTGTGCACGTAGTTTTCGCCAAATTAACTTCCCTAATTTTTTCCACCAGCAAACACCAGTGACTCTCATGTGCTAGGATAATGGCTTAAGGCCACACTTTTTGGAGACGTTCTGTT
Source organism: Schistocephalus solidus (assembly GCA_017591395.1). Taxonomy (NCBI): domain Eukaryota; kingdom Metazoa; phylum Platyhelminthes; class Cestoda; order Diphyllobothriidea; family Diphyllobothriidae; genus Schistocephalus; species Schistocephalus solidus. The sequence goes on along the minus strand of WEDG01001377.1, from coordinate 134,920 downwards.
TGTCTTTCCGTATGGAAGGAGCTAGAAGAGGTGCTTTAAGAATTCTAGCGTGCCACCCAAAGGCAGGCGACCCCGGTTATGCTGGTCAGAGGTCACTTTATACCAACAGTACCCGTCTCCGTCTTTTCGATAAAATGACTTCCATTACTATAGAGAGAGTTACATTACCGACAAAGTCGAGGGAGACTGGAAAGGACATTTCTGGTTTATTAGCGGTCATCAGCCAGCCATACACAACCCCAGGTTTTGCAATATCTGAGGCTCAAACTCGCGAACTATTGATTAGAAGTCCAAAAGCCAAAGACAGTATCCCTTGTATTTGTTGGTAACACAATTCTGCATATATCACTATCAACTGTGTGGCTGCTGACAGGACTCGAGAGTGAACCTCAAGGCGCAACGAGACGAGTATATCGCGTAACGTGATAGGTGACCACCCCTCTACCTTTCTATGGCTGCTTTTAATGTCCGCTCTACCCTAGGACCCAATAAATCGCTAGGTAAAAGGGAAAAACGCTGGCAGACGATAAAAAAATGGTTGAATTTGAGACAAAATGTATCTTCGTTTGTAGTGGCAGAGAGGTACATACAACATTTAAGCTAAACTTCGCCATCAGTAGCAATATCCTTCGGATATGTCTAACTTCTCTGTCGATAACAAAAATCGACTCATCAGAATGAGGCTGTTCGTAATTGGTAAAATATTCGTCCCCTCCCCCGAAGATCAAAGCACGCTCTCCTGTAATAAAAAGGCGGTAAGATGTGATGAACAAGGTCTGAAAGGCCTTCTAGCGCCCTCTGTGCAGTTGCCTATGTCGAAAATATACGTCCTCCTTAAAGGTTTCAGGGCTGTGTAGAAAGAGGCTATATGCACTTAAATTCGCCATCACTTGAAACAACCGGATGCCCTTTCTTCGTTCAGCATCCCCCAAAGAATATGAAGAAAAAGAGGTGCTTTCATGGACCACAACGTATTGATGCTGACGTTTCAGACACATTCTAATTTCCATCATCAGTGGTGAGGTTGTTGGTCATCGTGTCTAAATGTGTTCTGTCTCGCCGCTTGACGCATGAACTTCGACTGGACTGCTGGCCTAGGATTGGCTTTGGTTCCTCTGCGGTCGAACATTGGGCGCACCCGTGTGACCTCTGTCCCCTGCACGGCGGCCGTAGTGACTGTTAGGTGTGTCTGAACGTGGGCCCAGCCCTCATAATCGGATGGGCTGATCCGACCACGTTCGGCCGTCTGGGCACGTAGGTGGGTCGGCCTTTCACCTCGGTTGAGCGACCTCCGGCTGGCTCTTCCCCCTTGCTGTCAGGGTGACAGCTGTTGGAGAAGCTGCGGCTTGCCCCCTAGTGCTGTTGGCTCCGTCTGGATTGACTGCAGCCTTGTAAGTAGGGTCCGGTAGGTCGGATGCAAATTACTAGTTCTGTTGATTGTGCCAACTGAGGACCAACTTTCGAGCACCAGTCTGGCCGTCATGTAATTGGCTAGAGCGATTATCCTTGCTTCACCAAACGCGAATTTCTGCTTCTCCTGTTGTATGTGACCATATACCAGGGACAGTTTATCCTCGCGGTTGACTGCAAGCTGGTGCTAATGCAATCTTATGCAGGGGCGTTTGCCCGTTTCACCAACATACATCGCACTGCAATTTCGACCCGGTATGCTGTAGGTCACTGCTGATTGTTCTGCTGCCGGTAGTGGGCCTTTGGGTCTCATTAACTGCAGCCTGATAGTCGATTCTGGTTTATGGGCCATTCCAATTCCAAAGGGGTTCAGGATTATGGCTGTGGCCTCTGAAACATTCATCGCGTAGGGGATTGCGAGCCAAAACTTCGGTTTGTCCTCGTTAGGCCGCTCATGGGTAGGCTTTCCTCGGCTCTCGCGTATGAAGGATCGGGAATAACCCTTGGTGGTGAATATGGAGCGTAGGTATTTCGCTTCCTCGTATCTTCCGTCTTCGTCGCTATAGTGTGTTTGAACCCGTTGGAAGATAGTTCTGACACAACTGCGTCTGTGACCGATAAGGGTGGTTACTTCGGAATTGGAGGATGCGTGTGGCATTCGTTGCCTTGCGATATACCGTAGTTCTTATCCTCCCATCAACTGTCCTAGTAACTTGTACATCAAGGAAAGACAGCTGGTTCTTTTACTCTTCCATTGTGAATTGGGTGTCGGGGAATATGCAGTTCAATAAGTCCTTAAGGTCCTGAACGTCTCTCCTCGTGATTACGACAAATGTGTCGTCGACATTCCTGGTCCAGAATTGTAGGGAAAAAGAACAGAAGACCGGTTACTCTAGCCTCTGCAGAACCGCCTCAGTAATTAATCCAAACAGGTGGGAGCCCATCAGTGTTCCCTTCTTTTGCTCGTAAACCCGGTCATTGAATGAAACGAAGGTTCTGAGGCACAATTCCAGGAGTTCTGCGGTGTACTTTCGTTTAAGTATTTGGTCAACTTCATCATACTTTTCCTGAAGGAGTCCGTCAATAGTGCTGAAAGTGAGGCCAGTTGGAATGGAGGTGAACAAGGAAACAACGTCGAACGATACCATCGTCTCATCTGAATCTATTTCTAGGTGTCTGATACCCCTGAGAAACTCTTCAACCGACTAAACTGTCCATTCGAAACCCTCAGTGATTAAAATAAATAGTTCGCACAGCCACTTCGACAGTCCAAAGGTTGGGATGCCGCGTAAGGAGACAAAAGGCACTCCTGGTTTATGCGGGCGCGCCATCGCGGCATCCATGGCTTTTGCGGGCAGTGCCTCCTTTCTTTTGAAGGCGCCTGCCTTCCTCAACTTGACAATCGCCCAGTTGACGCTGTTTACGTGCTTCTTGAACCCTCCGGTTTCCGATATCTCATATGCCTTGAAATTGCGTCGTGTAGTCAGTATTGCCCATGACATTCGTCGAGCGTCCCTTGTCCGCGGGCAGAGTGATGATATCTTTCATCGTCCGAAGTTTAAGTAACTCTCGGTCTTTTGCTTCGGAAATCGTCCTCTAAGGCCTGTGATGGAGGAGAAGCGTTGACACTTGCTGTCGCATGGCGTTCTTCGATTCTTCGTTTGCTTCACATTTCTGGAGCACCGATTCGAAGGATGCGATTAAGTCCTCTGGTCGAGCATCTCTCGTGTTTAACTTAGTATCATAGGATATAACTGTTAGTTGCTGCTGTTTGAGAGGAGAGGTTGTGAACCAAGACCTCACCAGTAAGATGCTGCATTGGTGAACTTATTCCTCCGAACTTCTCAAGTAGTTGGCTGCCGCGCAACCTGCGGTGACAGTACGCATTACTGAGTATTGTCGCTTCCAAGGTTTGCACTTCGTGTGTGGTAATGATCGACTGTCAAGTGAAGAAATGTCATTCTATCTCTCGTCTATAGTTGTGGATGTGAGAGTGACAGTCTTGTATCAAGACTCGAATCATCCTATTTTTGAAATCTGCCATTGTCCGTTGGCAGAGGTCAGTTTTCACTGGCAGACCATATCGGAGGCATTTCGGCAAGACAATCTCATCAAGGCAACGGTGCAGGAACTTCAGCTGAGCATGTCGGCCACCTCATTCTTCGTGCCATCAATATGAAGGATTTCGGTGGTGAATTGTGAGATGTAGTCCATGTGGGCAATCTCTGTCGGGTTGTAATTTTCGGAGTAGGACCGAAGAGCAAATGTCAGTGGCTTGTGGTTCGTGAAAAGGAGAATTCCCGACCTTCAAGGAAATGTCGGAAATGCCTCAAGTCCAGGTAAATAGCGAGAAGTTACAGCCAAATGTACTGTAGCGCGTCTCCACCGGCAAATTTTCTTGGGTAAAAAGGCCAATGAGTCGAGTCGAACCCACAAGGTGTTGTTGCAAGACTGCACCTACAGCTACGGTCGAAGCATCTACCATCAGGGGACAGCTGAGCTTCTGGAGTGGGATGCGTGAGCAAGTTGGTGTCGGCAAAGGATACCTTAACTTTTTCGAAAGCGGTCAGTGCCTTACCAGTAAGCTCGAGGGCCCTTTGGGCCCGAACAGCATGTCGGTGAGCGGCAGCATGAGGTCAGCACAGTTCGGGAGGAACCGGCGGTAAAAATTGACCATGCCCAGGAAACGTTGCAGCTGACGCTTGGAAGTTGGTGGAGAAACACATGAATGGCATCTACCTTTGGAGGGCAGAGGACTCAAATCCTCAGATTCGAAATGCTGGGCCAATAAATTCGAGTGAAGGCACATCAAAAAAACGCACTTGGAGGGGTTGATGATGACATCATACTTTTCTAGGCGGTCAAACACCAAGGCAAGATGTTCCTTATGTTTTTCAGCACTCCGACTAGCCACCAAGAGGTCATCTACTGTAGGCGTAAACAAAAGTCAGGCCATGCAAGACACGGTCGTGAACCTCTAAAAAGTCTGGGCAGCATTACGAAGGCCGAATGGCATGCGGATGAACTCAAACATTCCGAACGGTGAAGTAACAGCGGTTTTGGGGATGTCTTCAGGGGCGACAGGAATCTGATGAAATGCGCGTACCAGGTCAATCTTCGAAAACCACTGCCAAAAAGGGTTCCGGGTGAAATCATGAAAGATGAGGCACTGGATACCGATCGGGAATAGTGAGGTTGTTGAGGGCACGGTAGTCGCTAAAGGGTCGCCAGTCGCCCGATGTTGCCTTGGGCACCATATGCAAAATTTACACCAGGGGCTCTCCGACGGTCGAATAACGCCCAGTTTTAGCATATATTCGAATTCTGCTTTCGCAACCGGCAGGCGCGCAGGCGCCAGTCGTCTAGGGTGAGCGAAATCAGAAGAACCCGAGGTACCGGATTTGGTGCACAACATCGTGTTGAACCTCTCCGCTGCGAAAACCTGGTGGTTTGTGATGTTCGAATGTTGAAGTACAAGCTCGATATGACAGGCAACATCTGTATTCAGGACAGATAAATTGCAAGGGTTGTAAAGGAGTCAATCCTCGAAACAGATGGACCGGTAGCGCGATCAAGCAGGCGAACGCCGGCAGTCCACTAGCAGGTCAAACTCGGCTAGAAAGTCGGAACCAAGGATTGCATGAGGGACATCGGCAATCATAAAAATCCCAGAGACCGGCGAAGGCCAATTTTAAAGGTGAGGGACAAACTGCCGACCATGGGCATGGGGAAGAGTTAACAGCTTGGAGATGGAGACCACCGTCGGGACACAGTGACGGTCAGCTGGAGTGGGAGGGACTACACTGATTTGAGCTCCAGTGTCCACTAGGAACCGTCTGCCAGGCAAGGTGTCGCAGACATGGAAAGGGCGACCACAGGCAGATGAGCCAGAGAAGGCGGTCGCCTCAATTCCCTGGCAGACTGATTTCCCTGTGGGGATTTGAAGGAACAGGGGAAAAGAGCACCGATGGGCCTTTTTCACCGAAATCGGTGTGGATACCAACAGGGCACATCCAGCGCAGTTCCGAGGTCGCGAGAACTGAGACCGATCACGGCTGGGTGAGCTGACTGATGATCGACGGGAGGAGAGCGCACAAGCTGGAGTTTAAGCGAAGCCATCTCGACCGTCGTGGTCGCCATCTGCGTTACAAGGTTCTCATTAGGCGTCGGTAAGGGGGAAGTGGAGAGCTGGGCAATGAAGGGCGGCTGAAACTGCTGAACCTCCAACTTCCTGTCTGCCATCTCGGCTAGCCGTGAGACCGAGAGGTCCTCTGTGACGGATGCCAGAATGGTTTGAACAGCCGTGGGCAGAAGTGCTAGCAACATCTCCGTAAACGGTTTGTTGTCAATATGCAGCTCACCACGAAGTATTTGCATCCTTCTGAGGAGTTCGGTGGGTTTCCGGTCACCTAAACAATCCTCGTGAATTAGCTGGTGGTACCGTTGACGGTCAGACACAGTATGCAGGCGAAGGAGAGCGGCTCGGGTGGATCGTTCTGGCCAGTGGACTTGCTGCTCGAACCTGAGACAGAGCATGCAATGGCAAAGCCTGAACAAACCTGTGAAATTCGATTGCTTTCTTGGTAATATTCGCAGAGTGAAAACTAGACTCCATGCGAAGGAAGTAAAGTTCACGTGCATTGGACCGAAAATCGGGTAAGGAGAGAGACACCGCAGTAATAGCGTCGTCCGTGATAACTGTGACAGTGAGAGGAACCGAGTGAAAGTGCACGTGGTGAAAGGACCAATAAGGTATAGTGCGATGATTGGTTGGCTCTTGTCGGCGAGTGAAAGCGCGTGAAAGAGGCAGCGCGTGTTCTCGTTCGACTGGCTGATGACGTCTTATAAGCCAGAAATGGCCATTACGTTTTCCCTTGTCTTTGGCGGTTCCTTATCATCATATGCTTCAAAACGCTATGCGACCGCCTGTGAGGGCTCTAGTCTAAGCTCCAGGGCACAACGGAACATACTTGTTCCTTAAGGAGATCGGTGTGCTCCACACAATCATCATATTCCCGATTACAACCGACAAATTAGCCAGTCCGTGGCTCAATGGTTGTGCATTCTACTCACATACCAAAGTACCTGATTTCAAATCCCAGGTGTGCAACACATGGGATTCTGTATGAATGGCTGATGACGGCTTATAAGCCAGAAATTGCCATTCCGGTCTCTTTTGTCTTTGTCGGTTCCATTTCATCATATTATACAGTTCGCTATGCGAAAGCGTGCTAGGGCTCTAGTCTGAGCTCCAGGGCACTACGGAACATGCATGTTCCTTAAGCAGATCGGTGAGCCCCACAATTTCATCATTTTCCCGATCACAACCGACAAAACAACGAGCCTGTGGCTCAATGGTAGAGCGTTCGACTAGAATACCAAACGTCGCGGGTGTTAATCCCAGGTGTGCCACACGTGGGATTGGGTATGACTAACTGATGACTGCTTATAAGCCAGAAATGGTCATTCCGGTCTCCCTTGTCTTTGGCGGTTCCATTTCATCATATGCTACACGTCACTATGAAACCGCTTCCGAGGGCTCTTTTCTGAGCTCCAGTGCACAACGGGACATGCATATTCGTTAAGCAGATCGGTGAGCTCCACACTTTTATCATATTTCTAATCACAACCGAAAAAACAACCAGCCCGTGGCTCAATGGTAGAGCTTTTGACTCAAAAAACAAATGTCGCGTGTTTGAATCCCGGTTATGCCACTCTTTGGATTGGGTATGACTGGCTGATGACGGTAAATAAGACAGAAATGGCCATTCCGGTCTTCCTTGTCTTTGTCGGTTCCTTATCATCATATGCTTCACAACGCTATGCGACCGCCGGTGAGGGCTCTAGTCTAAGCTCCAGGGCACAACGGAACATACATGTTTCTTAAGCAGATCGGTGAACCCAGCACTATCATCATTTTCACGATCACAAACGAAAAAACAACGAGCCCGTGGCTCAATGTAAGAGCGTTCGATTCAAATACCAAATGTCGCTGGTTCAAATTCCAGGTGTGCCACACTTGAGATTGGGTATTACTGGCTGATGACGGCTCATAAGCCTGAAATGGCCATTCCGGTCTCTTTTGTCTCTGTCGGTTGAATTTTATCATATGCTTTACGTCGCTATGCAACCGCCTGCGAGGGCTCTAGTCTGAGCTCCAGGGAACAACGGAACATACATGTTTCTTAAGCAGATCGGCGAACCAAGCACTGTCACATATTCACGATCACAATTGGAAAAACAACAAGCCCGTGGCTCATTGGTAGAGCGTTCGACTCAAATATCAAAGGTCGTGGGTTCGATTCATTGGTGTGCCACATGTGGGATTAGGTATGAATGGCTGATGGTGGCAAATATGCCGGAAATGGCCTTTTCAGTCTCTTTCGTCATTGTCGGTTCCATTTCATCATATGCTACACGTCGCTATGCGACCGCCTGCGAGGGTATAGTCTGAGCTCCAGGGCACAGCGGAACATAACTGTTCCTTAAGCAGATCGATGCACCCAGCACTATCTTCATTTTCGCGATCACAAACGAAAAACAACGAGCCCGTGGCTCAATGTTAGAGCGTTCGACTCAAATACCAAATGTCGCAGGTTCAAATTCCAGGTGTGCCACACTTGAGATTGGGTATGACTGGCTGATGACGTCTCATAAGCCAGAAATGGCCATTCCAATCTCTCTTGTCCCTGTCGGTGACATATCATCATATGCTACACGTCGCTAGGCGACCGCCTGCGAGGGCTCTAGTCTGAGCTCCAGGGCACAACGTAACATGCATGTTCCTTAAGCAGATCGGTTAACCCAGCACTATCATCATATTCACGATCACAAACGAAAACACAACGAGTCCGTGGCTCAGTGTTAGAGCGCTCGACTACACATACCAAATGTTTGCGGGTTTCAAAATCCCAGGTGTGCCACACTTGAGATTTGGTTTAACTGGCTGATGACGGCTCATAAGCCAGAAATGGCCATTGCGGTCTCCCTTTGTCTTGTCGGGGGTTCCATTTCATCATATGCTCCACGTCGCTATGCGATCGCCTGCGAGGGCTCTTGTCTGAGCTCCAGTAAAACAAAGGAACATACATGTTCCTTAAGCAGATCAGTGAGACCACACTCTCATCATATTCCCGATCACAACCGACAAAACCAACGAGCCCGTGGCTCAATGGTAAAGCGTTCAAATAAAATACCAAAGTTCGCGGGTTCGAATCTCAGGTGTGCCACAATTAAGATTGGGTATGACTGGCTGGTGACGGCTTATAACCCGGAAATGGCCATTCCAGTCTCTCTTGTCTCTCTCGGTTGCATTTCATCATATGCAACACGTCGCTATGCGACCGCCTGCGAGGGCCCTTGTCTGAGCTCCAGGGCACAACGGAACATAAAAGTTCCTTAAGCAGATCGGTGAGCTCCACACTATTATCATATTTCCGATCACAAACGAGAAAACAACCAGCCCGTGGCTCAATGGTAGAGCGCTCGACTCAAATACCAAACGTCGCGGGTTCAAAAGCTCAGGTGTGCCACACTTGGGATTGGGTATGACTGGCTGATTACGGCTAATAAACCCAGAAATGGCCATTCCCGTCTCCTTTGTCTTTATCGGTTCCATTTCATCATATGCTTCCACGTCGCTATGCGACGGCGTTGCGAGGCTCTAGTCTGAGCTCGAGGGCACAGCGGAACATACATTTTCCTTAAGCAGATCGGTGAGCCCCACACTATCATCATATTTCCGATCACAACCGACAAAAACAACGAGACCGTGGCTCAATGGTAGAGCGTTTTGACTCAAAATACCAAAGGTCGCGTGTTCGAATCCCAGGTTATGCCACACTTTGGATTGGGTATGACTGGCTGATGACGGTAAATAACACAGAAATGGCCATTCCGGTCTCCCTTGTCTTTGTCGGTTCCTTATCATCATATGCTTCACAACGCTATGCGACCGCCCAGGAGGGCTCTAGTCTAAGCTCCAGGGCACAACGGAACATACATGTTCCTTAAGCAGATCGGTGAACCCAGCACTATCATCATTTTCACGATCACAAACGAAAAAACAACGAGCCCGTGGCTCAATGTAAGAGCGTTCGATTCAAATACCAAATGTCGCTGGTTCAAATTCCAGGTGTGCCACACTTGAGATTGGGTATAACTGGCTGATGACGGCTCATAAGCCTGAAATGGCCATTCCGGTCTCTTTTGTCTCTGTCGGTTGAATTTTATCATATGCTTTACGTCGCTATGCAACCGCCTGCGAGGGCTCTAGTCTGAGCTCCAGGGAACAACGGAACATACATGTTTCTTAAGCAGATCGGTGAACCAAGCACTGTCACATATTCACGATCACAATTGGAAAAACAACAAGCCCGTGGCTCATTGGTAGAGCGTTCGACTCAAATATCAAAGGTCGTGGGTTCGATTCATTGGTGTGCCACATGTGGGATTAGGTATGACTGGCTGATGGTGGCAAATATGCCGGAAATGGCCTTTTCAGTCTCTTTTGTCTTTGTCGGTTCCATTTCATCATATGCTACACGTCGCTATGCGACCGCCGGCGAGGGCTCATAGTCTGAGCTCAGGGCACAACGGAACATACATTTTCCTTAAGCAGATCGGTGCAGTCCACACTATCATCATATTTCCCGATCACAACCGAAAAACAACGAGCCCGTGGCTCAATGGTAGAGCGTTCGACTCAAATACCAAAATGTCGCGGTTCAAATTCCAGGTGTGCCACACTTGAGATTGGGTATGACTGGCTGATGACGGCTCATAAGCCAGAAATGGCCATTCCAATCTCTCTTGTCCCTGTCGGTTCCATTCATCATATGCTACACGTCGCTAGGCGACCGCCTGCGAGGGCCCTAGTCTGAGCTCCAGGGCACAACGTAACATGCATGTACCTTAAGCAGATCGGTTAACCCAGCACTATCATCATATTCACGATCACAAATGAAAACACAACGAGCCCGTTGCTCAGTGTTATAGCGCTCGACTCCACTACCAAATTTTGCGGGTTAAAATCCCAGGTGTGCCACACTTGAGATTTGGTTTAACTGGCTGATGACGGCTCGTAAGCCAGAAATGGCCATTGCGGTCTCCCTTGTCTTTGGGGGTTCCATTTCAGCATATGCTCCACGTCGCTATGCGATCGCCTACGAGGGCTCTTGTCTGAGCTCCAGTAAACAAAGGAACATACATGTTCCTTAAGCAGATCAGTGAGATTCACACTCTCATCATATTCCTGATCACAATTAACAAACCAACGAGCCCGTGGCTCAATGGTAAAGCGTTCAAATAAAATACCAAAGTTCGCGGGTTCGAATCTCAGGTGTGCCACAATTAAGATTGGGTATGACTGGCTGGTGACGGCTTATAACCCGGAAATGGCCATTCCAGTCTCTCTTGTCTCTCTCGGTTGCATTTCATCATATGCAACACGTCGCTATGCGACCGCCTGCGAGGGCCCTTGTCTGAGCTCCAGGGCACAACGGAACATAAAAGTTCCTTAAGCAGATCGGTGAGCTCCACACTATTATCATATTTCCGATCACAAACGAGAAAACAACCATCCCGTGACTCAATGGAAGAGCGCTCGACTCGAATATTAAACGTCGCGGGTTCAAAGCCCAGGTGTGCCACACTTGAGATTGGATATATTTGGCTGATTACGGCTAATAACCCAGAAATGGCCATTCCCGTCTCCTTTGTCTTTATCGGTTCCATTTCATCATATGCTTCACGTCGCTATGCGACGGCGTGCGAGGGCTCTAGTCTGAGCTCGAGGGCACAACTGAACATACATTTTCCTTAAGTAGATTGATGAGCCCCACCTTTTTATCATATTGCCGATCACAACTGACAAAAAAACGAGACCGTGGCTCAATGGTAGAGCGTTTGACTCAAATATCAAACTCGCGCGTTCGAGGCCGAGGTGTGCCACACTTGGGATTGGGTATGACTAGCTGATGACGGCTAATTAGCCAGAAATGCCCATTCCGTTCTCCCTCTTTTTTCGTCGGTGCCATTTTATCATATGCAACATGTCGCTATGCGACTGCCTGCGAGGGCTCTTTTCTGAGCTCCGGAGCACAACAAAACATACATGTTACTTAAGTAGATTGGTGAGCCCCACACTATTATCATTTTGCCGATCACAACCGACAAAACAACGAGACCGTGGCTCAATGGTAGGTTGTTCAACTCAAATGACAAATGTCGCGGGTTCAAATCCCAGGTGTGCCACACTTTAGATTGGGTATAACTGGCTGATAACGGCTCATAAGCCAGAAATGGTCATTCCGGTCTTTCTTGTCTATGGCCGTTTCATATCATCATATGCTACACGTCGTTATGCGACCGCCTGCGAGGGCTCTATTCTGAGCTCTGGGGCACAACGGAAATTACATGTGCCTTAATCAGATCGGTGAACCCAGCACTATTATCAAATTCACGATCACAAACGAAAAAACAACGAGCCCATGTCTGAATGGAAGAGCGTTCGACTCAAATACCAAATGTCGCGGGTTTGAATCCCAGGTTTGCCACACTTTGGATTGGGTATACTGGCTGATGACGGGTAATAAGCCAGAAATGGCCATTCCGGTCTCCTTTGTCTTTGGCGATTCCATATCGTCATATGCTACACGTCTCTATGCGACGGCCTGCGAGGTCTCTATTCAGATCTCCAGGGCACAACGGAACATTCATGTTCCTTAAGCAGATCAGTGATACCCACACTATCATCATATTCACGATCACAACTGACAAACCAACGAGCCCGTGGCTCAATGGTAGAGCGTTCGTTTCAAATATCAAAGGTCACGTGTTCGATTCCCAGGTGTGCCACACGTGGGATTGGGTATGACTGGCTAATGACGGCTAATAAGCCGAAAATTGCCATTCCGGTCTCTCTTGTCTTTGTCGGTTGCATTTCATCATATGCTACACGTCACTATCCGACCGCCTGCGAGGGCCCTAGTCAGAGCTCCAGGGCACAACGGAACATAAATGTTCCTTAAGCAGATCGGTGAGCCCCACAATATCATCATATTCTTGATCACGACCAAAAAAACGAGCCCGTGGCTCAATGGTAGATAATTTGACTCAAATATTAAAGGTCTCTTGTTCGAATCCCAGGTGTGCCACACATGAGATTGGGTATAAATGGCTGATGACGGCTCATAAGCCAGAAATGGCAGTTCCGGTTTCCCTTGTCTTTGGCGGTCCCATATCATCATATGCTACACGTTGCTATGCGACCGCTTGTGAGGGCTCTATTGTGAGCTCCAGGGCACAACAGAACATACATTTTAATTAAACAGATTGGTGAGCCTCACACTATCATCATATATCGATCAAAACCGACAAAACAACGAGCCCGTGACTCAATGGAAGAGCGTTCGACTCAAATATCAAACGTCGCGGGTTCGAGTTATAGGTGTGCCACACGTGGGATTGGGTATGACTGGCTGATGATGGCTAATAAGCCAGAAATGGCTATTCCCGTCTTCTTTGTCTTTGTCGGTTCCATTTCATCATATGCTACACGTCGATATGCGACGGCCTGCGATGGCTCTATTCTGAGCTCCAGGGCACAACGGAACATACTTGTTCCTTAAGCGGATCGGTGAGCCCCATATATATATATATATAAATGGCCTCTTTCGAACGGTAATATCTTATATTGTCTTGTGTAAGCAACTGCTAGGTTGTTGCTTTCACAAGTAAACAAACCTTCGTAAGCAAATTCGATAAAAATTGGGCTGATGTGTCTATGGATAATTTAAATGTGGTACTTGTAATTTTTGTGGATGGTGATACTATGATTGACATTTTATTTGAAGTTAATTTAGGCAGTAAAGAATTGTGCAATACCATAATTTTCTCTTTGTGCGATTTGAGTATCTCTGTCTTTTCAACCTCTATTTTATAAAGTAGAGGTTTAGATGGTTTTCACTTACACAATGAATTTTTAACTATCACAGCTTTAAAATGTGAACACAAAAATTCCAAAACAGACATCCAGGCTATGCATGTTATATTTTAATCAAACGATTATTTTGCCAAACGAAGATTTGTTTTGCGTTTGGTGCAAAATGTGGCGTTTGATATTGTCAATGCGCGTTTTTATGTGGTTTGTCACTAGATCAGGCCTGCTTTTTCAGTTTATAAGCTTTTCGTGACCAGGAAACTTAAACCTTTTAAAATCTAGCCAAAAAGTTTTAACTTTAAACCCAAGACATTTTTTTTATAGATCCTAAATGTTTTAAAATTAAATGACCCGTCACACGGCAGTGAGGATACAGTGACCATATAGTAAATCGTTAGCAGAGCTGCGCAAGCAGTGAAATGTTCAGTCAACAATACTATGACACAAGATAGTTAACATTTTCAAGAAAATGTTGAAGGACAAGATTGTTGGGAGATATGATAGCCTTTGGACGTAGAGAGGTTAGTGAGTACATTGCGTTATCAGAAGGCATCTGCCACTGCTTGGGCGAAAACCATAATCATTTGCGAGGTTGGGTGCAACTAACGATGGTTTGTCATTTCTTTTCCTCCTTTAACCCCCTTCAAAATATAGGATTTCCTTATAGGTAAAACATCAGTAAATATAATATAGGATATTAAAAAATTAGGCAGAATGTTGCCGTTTGAAAATACTTTAAGAATATATGGGAAAACTCTTGGCTTAAACTCTGCAGGCACTATTAAAATTATTTTCTAATAGTTAAACTAACTAAATATCATTGTATTTACTTCATTTTAGGCCTCATTTGTATTCTATTGATAGATACCACTTCATTAAAGCCAAACTTGTTGGTCATGCCTGTAACAATCAGTTACTGCGGAACTTTATTCAATTCAATCATTCCAGATCAACAGCAACTTGTTTCAAAAATAGCCGATGTATTGAAAACGAGAACCATATTCCCATTGATAACATTTAGTTTATTCGGAATTACAAAAATGCACAAAATTTCAATGATAATGGATAAATTATCATAATAAAACGCAGATTACTAAAAGTTTGTACAAAGGAAAAAAGCTCTTTTTTTTCTCTTCATTTTCTGACATAAAGGAAACTTTTTTTCCTTATTATTTTGAACACTTATAAGCCTAGCTGCATAGTCATTCATTTTCAAAATGATTATCATAGTTTTCTCTCATTAACTAGTTAATGATTTGAAAGTAATGCCTAATTAGAAAAATCATTTCTGTGCTACCCTAGTCAATAATTCATACATTTGGTTAGTAGAATCGGTTTGTATGTTAGATTGGGTCAGGTATTGCTTGCAGTCGCCGTAACCGCGAATCACATCTTGAAGTATATTGCCGTCCTCTATGGGCGTCATCTTCGTTCCTTTGGATTAAATTGGATTATAATTCAGCTACATAATATAAACTGATTGACGGCTGCTGGGTTTATTGTGAAAACAGCAATGAGTAGTATGAAGGTTAAATTTATGGAAAATATTATCAGTGCAGCTTGTTGTAAACGGAATGTAAATTGATGGTCATAGTAATGCCCACAGATTAATGTAGCTGCAAAATCTGCAATGCATGATAACGTATAATTGCAAATCAAATAAACCTTAACTCAGAGTGTGTATTTGTCAGAAAAATATTGTCATGCAATAAAAATATGGACCGAAACCGTGACACATCAGGTGTTTTATTACCTATATGGAGGACATTGACATATACTGTTCTCCCAGTGAGAAAAAACTTACATTAACTCCCTGTCGTTTGCATTTGTTTGCATAAAAATTTGGATGCCAAATTATGTCTATACATTTCATTTACCAACCAACATAAAATTCATTTAAAATAACTTAATTTATAATTTTTATTGAAAAAAATATTTATTAATCATTTCAGAACATAACTGCGCTTATGTATTCATCTACCTTTTTGCCATTTTATATTCGTTCACTGCTTACGAATCCTTGCTAAGAATTAAATTCCTCAACGCTTCATTTAAATCATTTTAAGCGTTTATTGTTCCCTTATGGCATTAGCTTATATGGATTCGTTTGCTTTTCAAACATTACGGACATTTTATCCCAACACCACCTTTTTTAAGTTTTTTTGTTAGTGTGTTTCCTAAAAATCCGCATTTGGAGCTCCAAATTGGTTAGATCACGTGGAAATAAGGAAGGAATCAATGTCATAAGCCTTCAAAATCAGTCGCGAAATACAATTTTGGCGGTGGCTCTGATAGCACTGACATTATCAAAGACCCACATTGAATCAACCCTAAATGTAAATGGATTTTAATGGGCAAACTATTTTCCAAAAATATTAAATACACCACATAAAAACGCAATTGAAAAACTGGCTTCGAAAATATACATTTAAATTTTTCCCATTAGTCAGTTCAAAGGCTGAATAATTTTGCTCTAAACAAGTTATGTAGTATTCTGTAACTTGCTGGCAAATATACACAAAGTATAATTGAGTTATGATGTTTTTTTTAAAGCAGTAAATTCATTCACACACGGGCTTAAAAAAATAAATTGAATTTTTAAAAACTTAAAACGCTTTGACCGCTTATGTATATGCACGCATGTATTTTTACAACTATTGTTTATATATTATGGCATCTATTGGATAGACATTTAGTAAATGTTCTTGAAACAGCCATAAGGACCAGGACTAATTGACAGAAAGGTAAAAAATGTCTTTTTGTTTGAAGTGTTTTTTTATTTGTGGGTTGTTCATGTCTAATGCGCCACAATTTACATGCATTACGCTGGATACAAACCGATGTCAAAGTCAATTGTGCTTCAGGTACAATACTAAAAAAGGTAATGCTAATATTTTAATTGTCAATAATACTTTCGAATGAACTTTTACATTATGAAAATACACTTAGAAGGAGGAATCAAACTACTTTTGTAGAAAAGTAAGAGAGAACTTTCAAACTTGTTGCGGGACTGCAGATTCAAAGTGCTATGCTTATCTAGCTTACAAGTGGGCAGAAAAGGATTTCGTTTTAAGAGTAAGTAATCTGCCCTGCGAAATATTTTTTCGCATCACGTAATTTCAATGCCATATTTCCAAGACATTGCTCTCTATCACCGTAAATCCTCTTAATATTCACAATTTCACATTTTGTCGCAGCTGATCGCGTCTCACAGTGTGCTTCGACTTTGCAAGAAACACATGAAATCATTTCAGTGCTTCTTTACGAAGAAATATATTAGGCTTAAACATCCGTTGCAATTTATTTTTCGGGGATTTATAAAAAAATAAATACATAAGGTTAAAATCAGCAAAAAGACAATATGTATTAGAATAATTAGCATGCATGCAAGCGTTTTGCATTAGTTTGTCCATCGCAATGTGAGCAAGGCAATGTCACGGTTCTAGTAACGGAAAAATTCACATCTGCCGACTATTGGAGCTCATCATTAGAGCACGATCTAGGTTTGCTTAGTAAATAATAAGAAACGATGTTTGTAACATTGCTGTTTTTAAATTAATGTTTTTCCTATGATTTATCAGGTAAAACATTTGCTTATTAATGTCTGAATATGAGTAAAACAAGTTGTTCAATAGCTGGCCGTAGACGATTTACATTGCGTTAAATGTATTTATTTGTCGCAAGTGACAAAACTCCCTTTACTCTAAACGATTAAGATTAGTTACTTTGGATTCTTATATTTTTTTCCTTGAAAGGTAAGGTAGGATTTTCTGAACTCTTGCTCATTTATCTGTCCATGTTTCACAACTAACACATGGCTTTTGAAGTTAGTTTATAGTATATTCTTTCTTGATATTGATGGTTTAAGTTTAGGTATGACATCTCGAGCGTCAGAATTGAAATTTGAGAACATTTGCAAGCTTTGGGTGGTATTTTAAATACAAAATCCTAAAGATAACCCTTGTCTCTTCTATGGAATCACTGTTGTGGCATGGTGCACTGCTGATCTGCTTAAATGCGATAATATGCATTTAATATGCTAAACAATTATTTCATAATTTCAACTAAAGGGAGTGTTTATTTCCCAACTTATGCCTAAAAAAACAGTTGGGATGCCGGAAGCAATAATTTGATAACCACATGAAGCCGAGTCTGCAGTATTAGGGATCAAGCTTTTAAAGTGACTAAATTATAAACACCTACTATTTAAATGTTAAGTACCCATTTTCACAGCTGATTACATTTATGTTTACACGGGTGAAACCTTCTGTCTAGATAGCACGGAGCTCAGAATCATGCATAAAAGGTAAAATTTGGAATAAATAAACAATTTATACTTAAAGTCGTAAGTGATCAATATTTATTGAATAATCTCAAAGATCTGCTGAAGCACACATACGGTTAATTTCAACATATTGCTTGATATGAGAATAATTAACGAAGGGAGACAAATATCCGCATTCTAGGTGAGTATAAGTGAAGGAGAAGGTTGTTCGTTACCGTAAACATTGTTTTTTTTTCATATGAGCTCTAGAACTGCCCCCTTTATTTTTAACGATATTTGTTGCTTTTTTATTTCTGACGATGGACTCCAGTAAGAGTTCGAAAGCTCAAACGAAAAAAACCATGATTTCGTTGGATGAACAACCTTCTTCTCATTCAATTATGAAAATAATTGTAATGCAGAAGTTTGGGTAAGGTTTTAACCTAGAAGGGTTTGTTTATTGGTCTTGCAATTTAACTCATACTAATCATAATTATTTTAGAGTGAATATGGTAATTGGA
Source organism: Schistocephalus solidus (assembly GCA_017591395.1). Lineage (NCBI taxonomy): Eukaryota > Metazoa > Platyhelminthes > Cestoda > Diphyllobothriidea > Diphyllobothriidae > Schistocephalus > Schistocephalus solidus. The sequence continues at coordinate 116,784 of WEDG01001377.1, read as the reverse complement.
AATAGAACTCTTTTGCCTGACGGGCTTTCCGAAGTGTAACACGACGGCCTCAAAGAACTGATAGCTGACAGTCACCCAATAATCGTGCCTGCAGGTAAATGGCGTTCTTTGGTCTATTGGACGAAAAAGACTTTACTCCGAAAGCCCAAAGCTTGTTGGAGTATCTTCAATCCTATATTCTATGAGAATCCAGCGCTGACAGGCGGAATGAAGCGCCGCTGTTGCGCAGGGCAAGTGCGCAAAAAAAAGTTCTGGACTCAATCTTTGACCTTTTAAAAGAGGGTACTTTCCTTCGGACAATTTTATCACTCAATTGCACACCAATTTATGTGCTGGCAAGGTGGCTGTTTTGACATATCAAATTTCTAACCGCTGATGCAGGCGCCACAGTCAGGGCCTCAACACTATTATTGTAGAAACCCTTAGGGTAAGTTTCCTGCCAAACGTTATGACCACAAGATCGTGCAGTTGAGACCACTTAATTACTCCAACAGAACAAATGGGATGCAACGGAGAAATGCTTTGTTCTCTTCACATTCGGTCTAAAGACGTACTGTACGTTTGACGGAGCTACCAACGAGTAGGTAAAGAGCATGCTACTGGTTCGCCGACTTTACGACTCATAGTGAGGGCAGTCTTGCAAGGTTTCGAACTGCTAGTTTCTCGTAGACCGTAATGCTGGGGTCGATATGTGGATGGTTCCTTCGTTGTAATCGAACTAGATCAGGTGCTGACATTCACTAAACGTCTCTTAGCCGTCTTCCCAAACATCCAGGTCACCCTGAAAGAGGAAGAGAAAAACCAGCTGCTTTTTTGGATGTCATCGTTTGCTTCAAAGATTGTGGTGGCCTAAAGACCAAAGTGTTAACGAAAGCGATTTACACGACGAAAATGCTAAATTTCAAAAGCAACCGCGTGAACAGTCGCAAACGCAGTTGCAAAAGGATGCTATAAAGGTGTGTCAAAACGCCTTTGATGTGGATGGATGGCGAGGTTGCTGAAGTTAAATATTTTGAGTGGCTAATAACAGTTAATGGATACTGGTGGAACTCTGTCACTCAATGTATATGAACACGGCAGAAGAGAGTTAATCCAACCAACTGTCAAGCTTTTTCGTGCGCGAAGAACGACTTGGAAGTCATAAACCGCGTTCTAACACAACTTGGATTTGGGGTTGCACACAGGCCAAAAGCATCCATCAGGTGCCAGGTTATGAGACCGAACCACACTTACACACAAGTGAGTAGTAATATTGACGCACCAAACTCGAAATATTTTCATATAAACGTGAGTTCTGTCGAACATTTTTGTAAAGAAAACTTGTTTATTACAAATGAATATTTTTATCTGTTACGTAAGCCATTAACAACCAACGCATTTTAGATAAACCAGCTGTTGTCTTATAATTTAACCCGAAGACAAACCGTCGTATCAGAAGTAGACATATATATATATAAAAATTTCCATTTCTTGGTAGTGAGCAGGGAAATTGAAATATATAAGCGTAGCATATGTAGAGTACTTGTATAAAAGCAATTAATACTGTGATCATCGAAAACGCAAATGGAAGAAAATTATTTAAGTCCTGAAACACAGGCACTTCAAGCTGTCTTTTTATGCTTTGCAATCAACAATGAAAGAGACTGTTCATTCAGAAGAATTGCTGTTTAATCTTTTACATGCAAATTACACTATTTGTTCTTCTTATGGGGTCCTTTAGAGAAATTCGTGATGAAAAGAGCCTTTAAGATAGAAAAATAAAAATATTAACTAAAAACATAGAATATCAGGTGATTTTTGAAAGTATCCTCTCCAGCAAGAATCATAAATTGACAGGGGCGTTGCTGGAAATTAAACATAATATTCGGTTTTATAGAAAATTATATTTTTAATATGAAGTTGAACATCCATTCATCGGCAAAACACGAATTCTGCGAGCCAGACGCTGATTTCAGAATGCCTCAATATATATAAAACATTATTAGGAGCTATGCATAATTACGCAAATAGGTTACTGCTTAAAATTTGGTAAAGTTTGGATAGTTGTGGAATAGTTTTTCGTTTATTCACAAAGACAACACGCAGGCTATAATGTGAGCTTTATTTTAGGTATAAAACGTTGACAGTTATCTAGTTTATGTATATTTGTCATTATTTGTATATATTTTGGAGCTATCTCCAAACCGGAACATTCAAATAAAGTTGCATGTTTCTCCATCGCGAATTTAATTTAGTCCAAAATAATTTACAAACGAAGAAAAATATCTTACTTTGTGAATGATGCTTGAACTCCATACACTTAAATAAAGAACCAAGGCTTTTAACCTGTAATTTGGTTAATGAATTGTTTATATAAATATATATATATATGTATGTTAAAGTGGAACTGCCAAAGACAAGGGAGACCGGAATGGCCATTTCTGGCTTGTAAGCCGTCATCAGCAAGTCATACCCAATCCCAAGTGTGGCACACCTGGGATTCGAACCCTGCGACCGCCTGCGAGAGCTCTAGTCTGAGCTCCAGGGCACAACGTAACAGACATGTTCCTTCAGCAGATCGGTGAGCAACATACTATCAAATATATATATATATGTAAAAAATAGCTCAGGTAGCTGTTTGTGTCCTAAAGAAAAGGAACAAGATTTTGTTTATAGAATCCTTGTGTATTTGTTGATAATAGATTTTAAACCACACAAAATATTAGGTAAACGTCTATTTTACTTTGCATTTATTCTTGAACCGGGATTATCTCCATTCTTCGATTAAGGTTTCTGAATTACAGCTTATTTTATAAAACATTAGTTTTGAAATCTAGTATCTACTGTACTTCTTCTTTATTAGCTTATAGTCGATCATTACTTGCAGCTTCTGAACGAAACATTTTGCAACACTTTCGTTATCAATTTTCTTCACTTAGTCTTCAGAACATGTCAGTGACTCACGCAATCATATTGCGGCTTTAATTGTTCGTACCACCCACAACCTTTCCTGGGTTAGGATCCAGCAACTTTGGTTAAGGTGCGGATTTATACAAATTGGTTCCCAAGTGGTTAAATTAAAATCGCAAGCACATATGTCAGACCACATTATGTCAGCACTGTTGAGGGTGAGGAAAATGACCAAGCTTAGTAGCGGTTCTTCAACGGTAAAGCAAGGTCCGTGCTTTATTAAGATATTAAGTGGTTTAGACGTGCATGAAGGTTTTTTAGCTGCGACATAGAAGGTTCAAATTGCTCCGGCACAAATTCTTTCTAGCCCACTACCTCATACTCTCTTCATTGGCTCCCCTCTCCTGCCATTTATTAAACAATTGGCATCCTCCAGTCTCTCTGCCTTCTCACAATGTAAGCGATTGATGCAAAATAATAAAAATATTTATATATTTATTAAATAGAATAATTTAAGTATGTGTTTGTTTTACAAAAATCCATCCAAGGATAATTATGATGACAATGCGAAAAGTTACTGTGAGCATCTTGGATCATTTAACAACAGTAATAGTTTTCTTTAGAAATTTAAAGATTAGGAAGTGATGCAAAAACGTGAATAGATAGCCATTTAATTCTGATTGTGTAGTGCATTTTCTTTTTTTAAATATTCGCTAAATCTTACCAAGGGAAATTTCTGCCAACCCAAAATTTCAGCAACATTTGCAAAGTTGAACAATTTACATCTTTAATGGACTAAGCTTGTTTCAAAAACGAATTTAATCACTCATACTGTTTTCCGAAATAATATACGAGGTATGAAATTTTTAATCACGAATGAACGATAGAATATACAAGTGAATTGCTAATTATAGTTGGTAATTAATAATTTGGCATAGATTTTCAGCATTGACTTCAAGCATTTTTTGGTCTGTGTTCATCTTAAAGAAGTCTCAGATCAAAAGATGTCGAAAAACCCGTCTCTTTGTGCGGACATTTACGTTTTGTCACCAAAATATCAATTTTTGGAGAAACCGCTTAAATAATGAAATGTGCACCCTCTTTAAAGGTAAAATATGGTCTCTGAACAAGGGGCTGCTTCAAAGCCCGAACGTCTAAAGTAATGCCTCAACGCAGTTGGGGTGGTGCTCGTTTATCACAATAAAAACTCTAAATTGATAATTCCTTATTATACATGTCATTTTTCTTTTTAAAAGTACATACAAGAAAAAGTTATGCTATTAAAAGTGTGCACATAATCCGGTTACGTATTAGACTGCAGAGAAAACGCGCCATTTATTGTTTTTATTTAGCCTTTTGTCAAAGTTGAAACTACTTGCAGTGAGCGTCTTGTAAATCTTTTGTTGAATAAAATAAAATTTATCAGAGGCCACAAACTCAAAGCTCGGTGTTTTCTAATAATTACTTTTAGTGTCATGCCTTATAACAATAATAGTTTATTGGCATTGTGACCAAAATATTTTTAATAATTTTCAAAACTTTCGCTATCAACGAAATTTCCACCATTTTCCACGAATAATGTGCTGCTGAACAATATTGATGACCAGATCAACCAGATAGGCTATGGGTATAATTTTTCTTTGGCAGAGTTTTCCAACACCTTTCTTTGTGCTTCCACTTAAAACGGGGGATAAAATGAAAACCTCATCACATAAGTTAGACGTCTTCCAAACTGCGTGATTGTAACACTTATACGTTTTAGTAAAGAAAACGCGTACTCTGGTCAGGATTCCATTCAGAATGACCTTATTCATAAACGTTTGGAAATTGAAAGTAAACTACTATATTCTTTTTTCAGTTCTGACAAAAGTTCTGATGAGCACATATGGTAAATTTTCTTGTGTCTAGCGGACACTGGCACCTTCTTGCCTATTATTTATTCGAACACTTTCAGTTTTTTTTGCTTTTTTCTATGTTTTTAATGGCTATATTCTGGAAAAATGACCTAATATATCTTTTGGATGTCTTCTTAGGAATTCTGGGGTACTTGTCAACCACTATTTTCGTTTGGGTTTTAAACAATGGCAGCTGTGATTTAGCGCACTGCATAAAAAAACAGAAGTGAAACCATGACGTGGGTACGAATTTGTAAGTATTTTACTTCCGGTTGTGGTAGAATAAACGGTTTCAATCCAACATTTTGACAGCGTGTATGATATACAATACCATGAATTTGAAAATTAATATCACGTACACAAGATCTGCTTTTCGTTGGTTGAGATGAATACGAGTTAACATAACTGCTACCACCTTATTTGCATGCAAGCTTAGCCAAATCGCCAAACTCTCCAAGGAATTAAAAGTAAACCTGTCCCACAGACATGAATAAATTTATGCATCTGAACCTTCGTGAGAGTAAGGTCATTGTTCTGCGTTACACAGTGGTAAAGAATATTTGCTGAAAAGAAAACAATAAAACGTCAAATGATATCCAAAGCAACTTATTTCATTAAAATTACTAGTCAAGATGCAGGACAATTAAGCAGGCATGATTTGTTTTTCATGTTATCCCCGCATTTCTCAATTTTGTGTGCCAAGGCATCTTAAAATATCTTTTTCAGTACCAAACGCATTTTTGTCTTTCAATCGTTTGTCTGTTATACAGTAAAATATTGTAATTTATATTTTTAGGTTCACAAAAATGCACAGTTGGGCGTTATATTCTTTACTGTCAATTAGTTGGAAAGATTTTTCTAGGTGGCACACAGTCTTTTCTCATTGCAGGCGGCATAAAAAAATGTTTCCTAAAAACGAACGTGCATGTGAATGACCACTATCTGGGTCGAATTCTGGCTTGACATTTCAATTTCAGAAATAATCTCTTCAAAACAAATTCGACATAAAGGGAATTAAGAATTTCGAAAGTTTCTTTATGCTTTGAACATTTTCGCTGCGTTTTTAACGTGAAAAAAACTTTCGAATGAATTGCGGATTCATGAGGATTATAAAAGTTTGAGAAACGTGATTCAGGGTGTAATTTGTCATCCAGACTGCATATATTTCCAAACCAATAAATAAAAGAAACACAAATTTGCACTACCAGCATAACCATTATCACATAAAAAGACCATTTTGTATTATCTACATATAAATATCACAACTATTATATGATAATTTTTCTTTTTAGGCTATTTAAAATAGCCTTATGTTTGGCATAATTGGTTATAGTAGGAAAACTAAGCTAATAAAACCACAAGACCAAATGCAAGACATTCTTGAAATAAAATTATTCATTAAGCAAAGGATAAAAGATTGGATAACAGTTTTTACTTATACTTTGAAAGACATCATTATAGTTAACGTTACATTTCCTAAATAAATTAATGCGAGACAAAATACATACTAGCAGGCTACGACTGTTGTGAGTGATTATTGGACAAAGGGGGTTTATGCTTTTTCCAGTGCAGTAAAATTGAAAACAATGTTTTTGCTGATAAATACATTATTGTTATTCGTTGAATACTTGGCACTGCCCCAGGTCAAATAATGATTCAAGGGATTTATAAAATGTTTTTGCATTTGGAATTGTTACTCATGCGGTATATCTGGTAATATGCTCGTTTCATGATGGACAATTAAATGGCTTAGGAAATGGAGCAAAAAATAGACCGTTATAGGAGGTAAGAAATCACTGCTCTCTCGAGATGACAAATCGGACATAGGAAATTAGATCTTAATGTGTAACTTCGGACACTAAGCCCAAACGTGCGTTTCAAATCAAAATTCTCAGCTGCTCTTCAGTATATCTGACCATAGCGGATAAGCCATGGTCTGTATCTGAGACATGATTTTTTAAGTAAAATTACGTACAAACCAAGTGAATTCATCTCAACGGTTAATTGCGTTCCAGCGATTGCGCTCATTAATGTACGATGCAAAATGACAAGCGGGAAATGACCAGTCTAACGTTTTTTGTCCATTTTGTCACCCAGGTTCGGATGAAGACAACCAACTCCAAGGTAAAGAGTAAACGCTTAAAGTTTTCCTTCAATCCGTGTTAACCAGAAGAATGGGTACTTTCCTATCAGTAACTAGGCCCATATTAAAACTTTCTTGACGCTGGGAACTCTGTAATTTTTTGAGATACATTTTATGAAATAATGTATATGGCTTTTGAATTTGATTGCAAAAAGCGAGCAAATTATTCTTTTGATAACAACATTTCATCCAAAGGGTCAGATAGTGGTGCAATATAATAGAAACGATTTTCTTTTGAAAAATGGTGTTTTGATTTTGCTTCTTAGTTACTAGCGGAAAGGAGAAACAAACAATCTTTACCTGTTTTCTCTCCTATGTCTTATCAAGCGTTTTTTCAGACATCTGTTTTTCAAATTGCTTTTACATAAATTTCAACCCAAGACAACTTTCAGATGAAAGAACTTAAGGATTTATCTTTACAGGATTCAAACAAAAATGTTCGTCCAGTGTGTTTTTTGCACTTTATTGGGCACGTTCAAAGCATGCAATATATCTGCAAAGGGTCTGAGTTTGAAAACAAGCGTATTGCATATACATAATACTCTTGTTGATTCAAATTGTAAGCAAGTATTTCTTTGATTGGAAATATGCATTTTGGACCTCTTGGCATACTTCTCTGCGAAATAGCAGGATTTACTTACCATCGGTAGATTTAAACAAGCATTGCTTTGAATTTTAAGTCACGTCAGCTCAGATTGTTGGACAAAAACGTCAGCATCTCTATAGATAAGTTATACACCCAATAAGGTGATTAAATAGTTTTAGTTCAGTGAAAATAAAGAAAGTAATAAGGGAGGATAATACATAATTTACAACTCGAATTTTACCCCAGTAAAATGAATTATTTTCACCGAATTCAAGATATGAAAGCAAGTAGGCTCTTACTTTAGCGTTGCATGCTTTATCCCTTTGAAAAGTACCGTTAAGGTCAACAAAAGTTACTTCTGTTATTGACGTCCTTTGACAAACATCTAAAATTACATAAGCCATTAGCAGCTTGAAAGTAAAGACACCTTACTGATTCACATTTGCACTGTCGGGACAAGAGCACTTATTATCATATATGTTGCTTTTCATAGGACTGAGGTGCACTAGGAGTATGTGAAACTATTTATAATGTTAAACACGAAGCTTCATTCTTATTTATTATAATGCTTGCATATTTCACAAAAATAAAATTACTCAGAGCATATGCGTGAAATTTGCACACAAACTGCAGATTTTATTTTAATTTGCAAAGCTTAAAATCCCCTTTTTTATTGTTTCTTTACAGAATAAAATCAGGTTTATTTCCTATTGCTGAGCGTCTGAATAATTATAATTCTGAAGAAACGTAAATATCTCATTCATGAAATATCAACTAGGGATACCATTGATTTACCAGCTATATCTTGAGGAAGGAAATATTTTATGCTCCCCTCTGTGAAACAGAGCACCTATATTTTGACTTTAGGAAGAAGCAGACGTCAGCGCTGGACGATGATCTTTTGTCGCCTGACGATGTGAGATATCACCAACGCATTTGCATATTTTTTGAATCTAAGTTGGTTTTTATAATGTTTCATATGTACATGTCTCGTCTGAGTTCAGTGCATCAAGAAATTCACAGCCCTACCCTGGTGTTTTTGCTGCTGAAAACGAACTGGGGGGAGCAGATTCGAAAATTCACAAACGAAAAGTTACTTTGCTCCTAAAGAACTTCATTTTTACTTTTGGATAAAATATTAAAAATACCAAAATAATATTGTGCATATTTTGGTAGTCTCTCCTTTACAATTAAGTCAAAATTTGTAGAAATTTGTTCTTGGTCCTAAAATAAGTACTTTGTAAATAGAAAACCATTGTAAAAAATTGTTTTAAATCCGGACTTTTTGAATACGCATAAATCATAGTCCCTCATAAAAAGCAACAAAAAATTATTTTCACTCTCAACCATTTCAAAAATTCAACAAAACACGTGCAATTGCATTTCATTATTCAAAATGAACATGTTGTCTAATTTTAAAAAAACATAATTATAAATTATAAACCTTTGATAAAAATACTATCTGAGTTGTCTATGCATTACTAATCACGAAAGTGTAGTTTTGCTTTTAAAAGAAGAATATGCCACCATTTTTTTTATTTATATTTAAATCGTTCTTCAGTTTAATGCATGTATAATTTATAGAAAGACTGGTCTTAGTTTTTCATGAGTGTTTTCTGGTCACTTCAATTGTTGAGCTTCAGAAACATCAAAAGGGTCTTCATTTTCATTTAAAAAAAACTTTTTTTCTCTTACCATTGGAACAGATATTGTAACCTTAAAACAGTCACCGCGCCTGTAGTTCGACTGTGGCTTTTAATTGTTCTTCTTAGCCTGTTTATCTTCTGTAATGCATCTTGGCATGTCCTCTATTATTCCCTTCACTTAAACCGTCATCTGTGGAAGTCGGTATGGTATTGAATTCTAAGTATAAAACTAAGCCTTTTACCAAGACTCCGGCTGTGCTTTATGTGCTGATTGCTCAAAGTGACTGTCTGGAATTTTTCTTTAAAAATAGCTCATGGCAACCAGGCAAGTCTTTATTGTAAATAAATGTATAATGTATTCGAGTTCTATTTTCATTATTGGCGTGCATTTCTTGCCTCCAACTTTAAAATCGGTATTTTTTGACAAAACTATCTGCCTTTAGTGAATTGATCAAATATATTTGCATAATTTCAGGTATAGCCGTGTGGTCTTCTGTGCCAGACTACCACAGTTTTCGATGCTGTAACAGGTAGTACAACATATAACTCAGGGATCTTTGCAATGTGTATGGCCCTAATTTTTGCAGTCTATCTGAAGTCAAAATTTCTTTGCTCAATACCATATAAAGATCTTAAATATTTTACTTTTGTGTTACGAGTTATGCATTTTAAATAATAAATCTGAGGTCAAGATCAATACGCTGGCAGACAATTTAGCATTAAGTGAACAGACTGAAGAAATTGCGCAATGGCTAATTACTAACAACCTTTGATTATTTGGTGTGTAAATTAAGCCGGTTTACATAATTAAGCTTAAATTATTTTATTTTCTTGTGATCAGGTTTAGCATGTTTATTTTTTTATCATTCAGAAATTTAGATAACATTTAATTCATAGTTTTAATGAGATTTCTTTGCTTGTCTAATTTCCTTTGAATTTTTATGTTTTCTATACAAAATGCTGACTATTTTACCTATATATATATATATATTTATATATATATATATATATATATCCTTAACCACACAGAGATCCCAAACAGCTGAATATATCATTAAGAGCCTACAGCAATCCTCTGTAGAATCCATTGATTTAATGTAAGGGTAAAATAATTTTTCCATCCTTTTGAAATTTTCGCACTATTCTCGTTCATAGCAAATGACTTTGCAATTGAATGCTTAACCCAATGGTAACAGGAAAAGCTTGTCACGTTCCCAAAGTAGCATATCATTGAAGTGCTCCAAAGCCACTTTCAGAATTCCTGTCAATATGACAATATGTACGACCAGTAGGGTAAATAGAACCTCAAAGGGCTCACTATGGTAGGACAACTCATCGAACTGGTACAGCAGTAATAAGAAAGCCCAAAATGTAGCTTAAACTATGTAGCTAACACATTTAACACCATAAAGTATTTCGAAGCCGAGTGGCTACATTAGAAGCTAAATGATGTTTTCCTAGCCATAAGAGTCATTCGTGAAGACGCGGTATGTGAGATCCTGCCGTTCATGGACCTGAGTATACAAAGGCTGAGTGCTGGTAACGTCGCAAAAACCATACAAAGAAAAGAATGTAATAATAATATTATACTTAATTATAAAATCAATTGCTCCGCTGCTCACAAAAGAATTCCATCCAAACTATGTTTCACCGGACCTATCGCTCAACGTCTTCCTAAGAGAGAATTAGCTTACCTGTATCGAATGTTTCGATCTTACGTCTATCTGATCAGTTTTATAAAATACTGTCTCAGGCGCCACGCAAAACTGCATGGCTTGACCTCAAACGGAGACATTTTGCATGGAAATTTCACTTCCTGCCATATATGCAGCGAATTTCTGTAGCAATTGACTGACTGTTAAGCAGCTTCAGTTTTCACGTTGCCACAAGCCAGCATTATCACTTCGCAGAGAACTAACGTGCATTAAGGATCCCATCTCCGAAGAGCAACACAAAAGCGTACCTTATTGCATCCCATGCGCAAATTGTTTATGTGTGTTGGTTGGTCATACAGGTTGACTTTTGGGCACCCATATCAACGAACACAAACTAGTTGTCCATCGCCGAGATCCTCCTTTTCTTGTTTTCGAGCATGCAATCGAGTGCTACTACAGATCCTATGTGTATTTGCACAAGGTAACGCGTTTGACTGATTTTGTCTTAGTAGGCTTTTTATCCGATGTTCAAAAATGCACCACAATTCGTTTAATGTCATTGGTTCAGCTTTTAATTCATTTCAAAAATTACCCCTAAAATTAACTTCTCATTTGCTTAATTTGTTCATCTGAAACGGCTTAATAATTGAGAATTTTCGTTAGTTTTCATGACCTGCATCATATCAGCAATATGATTTAAGGGAGAGATAACCATAAATTCAATAGATGCATGACGCCAGTGAAAGGAGTGTTATCCGAAAGATCACGTTTGAGGTGCGTCGGTAGCACCCGATTTGCTGGCCGTGATTGCGCCATATCCATCTATTATACCCCGTTGGCAAGTACCAAAAACTTTAAAAAAAATTTCTAAGGTCTTCATGAGTAAACGGTTAATCCGTTATCTTTACAGAATCTGCTATGCTCTTTAATTTAAGAAGGTATTTTTCGGCTATCTTTTGATTTTCAGCTTTATCTTGAAGTCATTTACATTCTAACCTGATTGGACCCGCTGGAGTATGTGCTTTAGTATTGATTATTTGCAATGATTCGTCAGCCACGTGCGTACATTGTGGCCTTTTAATTCATTTTGCTGGTTATTTAACCATGCGTGTGGAAGTTTTCTTTTTGGGTACGTTATTTGCGCTTTCAAATTGTTAGGACAATCAGAAGTACAATTACTAAAATGTCATTCGCGTGCCTTCTTTTTTGAGTGCAAGGATGGTTTTGTTTTGCAGAAAACTTGAAAATGTGCCAGAGTTATATAGACTTCGTCGTGTCGCATGAAATGTTCATATTATTAAAGAAAGTTTTTAGGCATATAAGCATGCGGAAAATGAGAACCTCGGCAGCATGAGAGATCGAATGGAAAATTAAGGCTTGACAAGCATCCAGATATAACGTTATAAATAATTCTCTGAGCTGAATAATCTACGATTACGTTATTTAACTCAAAAATGTCAAGTTAAATAATGCTACATTTGATTTAATATTACGTGACTAATTAAGAGTATGATATATCCCGTATCGGTTGCATACGCTAAAAATTTCTTTCAAGGTGAATGTGTAAAGACCAGAACTACATATCAAACCAAAAGAAAATAAATTCTAATTTTCCTTTCCTTTTGCTTTACGTGTTTCTATTTAGTACCGAGAATGTTAAAAGCATATTTGTAAAAATGTGTATAATTATGGCGAAAATAGCAGCTATATATAGAATTCACAGATTTGAACATATGTTACGCACACCAATTATGATTGTTTTCCTAAAAAAACAACATTTAATATTTTCAGTGTTCTTTACATTATAATTCAGGATAAGTAGACATAGCCGTGCATAATCCATTGGCCTTCGAGGAGCCTTTCACAAACAGATGAGCCTTTCGTTGCAGATGCTATCTTCAAATGTAGTTATATATTCACATTTATAGATAAACATGGTTTACCACTCCAAATGAAAAACATTATGTCTCTGTTTTAGACTCTAAAAAGGAAACTTATCTAATTGATAAGCCAAAAAAACGTTTTTGTGAATAACGAAAAGATAGTAGGGAAGGGAAAAAGCAAGTTTTCTGGAATACTCTTACTAGGAAAAAAACTAAAGTATAAAATATTGTTTACATTGCCAAATATGCAATTTGTAGAATCTAATAAAAAATAATTCAGGACTGAAGAGGATATACTCTGTTTGATGCAATCTGCGCACACCATTTTACGGGTTCAGGTTGAAAAACATTATAAATGAAATCATGAAATCCTTTGAATACAAGAAAAGATATATTTTCAGAAAATTTGGAATGTGTTGTGAATGTGGAGTTTGCGGTAAACCACGTGATTTTTAAAGCAGCTTTTAGGAGTAGTTTTGCAGCAAGAGAAACGTCTGATGTATTTTAAAGATATCTGATGTTGTTTTTTTTGGACAGTAACATCAAAAGCATTTGCGGTTTGGTCCACTAAATTTATTTTTTAAAATAATTTGAATTTTATAATGATATGCTTGGCAGATGGAATCTCATAAGTAAATTGCATTCGCATTCGTATACTTAAAACTCTTATGTCGTTTAATAATAAACAATTACAAAATGCGGATTAAAATAAACGCATTGACTGATTTTTAAATTCGGTCTTTGGTGTATATTCTTACCTTTCGTCAAATGTGACATGAATTAGCGGAGTTAGCGTCAAGAGGAGATGAGAGCAGCTAGCGTTGCGTTTGAACTTAGGATTCAAGGAAATTAAACAAGGGCAATTTCCCAAAGTACGTGAATAGGAATAGGAACTGCCTCGATGACTTAAAAGTTGATGGTTATATGGTTACTTTTCGGAAGAGTAAAGATTCCCGTTTCTTTACGCCATGCTTACCCTATAAAGCGAAAATGTGAGTCCCATTAACAAATTTATAATAGGCCGACATGATCGTTAGGACAAAAACTTTATTGCCCGGACGTTTTGCGTTCAAACTCGAACCCATCTTCAGAGACAGTATCAAATACGAGCAGTTGCATTATTTAAAGCATGAAATTACTGTGCTAATAAATGTCTTTGGTAATCAACGACCCCCCCTTCATCGAGGATGACTGTTCTCTAGTGCACAAATTGTTTGACGACCGGCACGCCAGTCGTTATCTGCTGAAATCTCATAACCCGAGCCAAAGGTTGCTTTAAGGATTGCTTGCCCACCTGGCTCACCAGACTGGCCTTGAAAAATGCGTTTGCCTAAGCACCCCATCTCGGAAATGGTGTTGATGTATAGAATCTTTCATGAATATTTAGGGTCAGTGATATTGTTTTTCGTCTCGTTTTCGCATGTTTCAGTTGCCAAAGATACACGGGTAGCCATTTTTATTTAAACTACCGTCAAATATATTGTAATAACCAAACTCCATCTTCCGGCTCAATGCAGAGCATCTTCACCCTTCGATATATCGTCATACGCATCTGTTTTTGTGGCTGATGTGGTAATTGCTTTTGATTGTATGTGTATTTATTGCATTATTCGATTTCAGGAACACTTTGGTAATTAGGCCACTACAATCTTTGTGACAGATAAGGACGTTAGAAAAGGCCTGCTAGTTATTTTCTCCCTCCTATATCATCAATTGTGTGTGCGGGAAGACGCTTTTGAGACGTCTTTCTACGTAAACACCTGATCCAGATCGATGACGATTAAGGTAAAGTCCACATACCGATCCTAGAATTTAGATGTTTGTTGCTGTAAGATAAGTTTATGCAACCGTTGTAGGATCGCCTCCAGTATGAGTCCGGAGATCGGTGAACTCATCTGTATTCCTTTATCTGCTCATTGATTATTCCTTCAAAAGTTAAGTACGTCCTGAGACAAAGCCTTAGCAGCTGAAAGACTTGGGCGTGTCCGCAGTGATTCTCACTTTCAACATATTTGCTTCTTAGGAGTAGTTCAACGGTCTCGATTGCCAGATCTTGGGGAACAGAAGTAAAGAAGAACGTGAGATAAAAAGATAGCTTGACCTAAATTGGCAGGACACTGACCCCTTAGACTCTTTCCCAGAATAGTTTTGAGGAGATGATTATGGTGACCAAATAAGTAAACAGAAATTTAAGGTGCCAAAATTGCCACTTTTCTTGACTTCCTTTGGTCTATATGATGGGTTTGAGAGGAGAACCTTCCTAGTCTACCTTGGAGAGGCCATAGAACCGAGCCAAGACCATATGTGGGCTCTCGCTATTCATCGGTTTGTTACCGTTATTGTATCCGAGTTCACCACTGCCAACAGCGTCACATTTATTTCGCGTATCAGCGTTTTATGGGGTTTATTTCGCATGGGACTTAAGACTGGTGATCTTACAGTTAATCATCGGCTTTCTGGAAGATGGCAGTTCTGTCTAATACGACGGTGAAACGCCCCTTTTCCACGTGCACGATCACGATGTTTTTGTTGGCCATGAGTTCTCTTAATGTATCACGTTTGACCTAAGGGAGTATTTCGCGCGGTTTATGAGGCAGAAAGAGAGACGAGAGCTTTTTTTAGATATTTTTTTCTTCTCCGTCGGTTCCGTCTGCTGGATGACCGATTTCACTGCTGCAATCACGTTAACAGGTTTAGTGATAGCTGACTTAAATGAGGCTACGTGCCGAAGAACCATTACTTGCTCCTTCTTCAGTTCTTTTTTCGAACGGTTAGCCAACAGTAGGTCGTTTCTGGGTCATCTTGGATTACTCAGCTTGCAGAATGTATTCCAAAGTGCTCCGTCGCGTTTCGCTTTCAGTTGGTCAGTTTGGTCAGACACTCTATACTGAAACAATTGCGTACCATTCTCACTCATGAACTTACAATGTCTGTTCTTTCCTTGGTTAATCCTCTGACAGTATTTGCCCAGCTTCGCATAACAGTCCTGAAGGAGCACGTGCACCATTAGTCTTCCGTGTGGAAATACAACGCGTCTCGCCAGCTCAGTGTTTACCAGAGGCTATTTAAAATGCATTTCGGCAGCACGTTATGGTCAGCACACCTTTGCAGAAACTGAATTTTCACATAAGTAAAGGCCCCTTGAAGGGCAAATGTTTTACCATCGGGGTTCCACGCCCACAAATAGATTGCCGATGCAAACAGAAATACTTACCAGTGGACAGTCATCGTCGATGAAAAGGCAGCCATTAGTTGCCAGAGACATGCTGTAGCACAGCGACTGCATCCTATTAATACTTTAACTCCATTTGTGCAAATTACCTATATTTGATACCATCTCTGAAGATGGGTGCGCGTTGAAATCCAAAACATCAGGTGAATAAAGTTATTTTCACGGCAATCGCGTTTACTTCTAATCAATTAGTTTTTTAGCATCGCATTTTCGCATGTTATGATAAGGGTAGCCTTAAGACACGGTTTTTTTCGCCTTCATGAATGTTACCATAAGGCCAACTTTTTAAGCAGTTGTGGCAGCTCCTATGCTCTTGTCTTTGATAAGTGGCCATACAAGGCATCTTTACCAACTTAGCTAAATATTCTTAGCATGAAATCCTTCAGTCATAAGTTCAAACTTATCAGTAGCTGCTTTCACTTTCTTTTGTATCTGTCAGCTTATCAATGAAATATATGACGGCAAGTCACAACTTACACCAAAGAACCATAGAAAAACCAGTTAATGAGTTTATTACTCTGAATTTTGAGGTTTTTGTATTAAGACAGTAAACATGATTGCGTCACACTTACACATTTTTTGCGAACCAAACAACTACCACAAATCACAGTTTATTGGCCCAGTTGTGAGTTGTAGTCAGTCTTCGAAAACATATGTTGTGCAAAATGGCTTTTGAGGTGGTAGTTATCACTTCTTCTGCACCTTCTACGTTGTTATAGTTTTCCACGGATGGCCTGGTCCGTGCAACAGCCAGTTTTTGATGGCAGATACGGAAAATGAAAGTTGAAAACAGCCCGAGCTGGAGCATGTTTTCAGAAAAATGCTAACAGTGTCAAACTAATTGTTGACGGTCTATTTCCGATTTTTCATGTTCCTCTTGTATTTCCGTCAAGCTAATTGCTAGAATAACAAGCTACCTAGATTAATCAGCTCCCCGTCAACTAGGATTAATATTTTATAAGATTCTACTGCGCAAATGTTGACCAACTTTCGATTTTGGTGCACAATCCTCAGTCCCATATTTTCGGGTTATGTAACTAACACTCAATCGGAGTTCAGGCCTAAATATTGAATCGAAGTTTATGCTAGCGATGTGCTTAATGTATAATATTTTGCTAACATGGGAATTGCATTGTCCAAGGTGTGTCAAACATCTTTGCTTAAGCTATCAATACTAACATGCTCGCGAATATTTAATTTGGAAAGCCAAGTTTAATGGTGTAACGTGCTTGTAATCAGATGGGTTTGCAATTAATAGGAAAATACCGTAAATACAGAATATTGAATTAATTTTGGAGATGTCTGATTGATCTTCCTCAGTTGCTTACAATTTTCTTTAGTTTTAGTCGTATATAATATCCAGAAATCGCTTTTATTGAAATCTGTGGTACGCATGTTAAAGAGGCATGAATACAACGAAACCAGAAACCATCGTTCTAACCCACCTGATAGATTTTGATCTTCTTGTTGTTCTGTCTGCCGTTCATCTGTAGTGAATTTCAGTTGGTGCCCATCGCAATCAACATCTTCAAAAGTAATTGCACCTGCACTTGATATATTTGCTTATGAACAACAGGGTTTACTCCCATTCATTTTGGGTTGTTTTACTGCTAGTATGTGACGATGCCTCAAACCATTCACACGATAAAACCTGAATACTTAAATTCTTCGGTTAAATTTCATGGAATTTTGATGCCCCTAAACATTGAACCATGTTTTCTAGAAAAAATGTACTGTTATATCAGTAATTGCCTTAATATTTAGTAACCGACGCCCTTTGTCCGTTAAGTTTAAAGGCGGTTATGAAATACATTGTAAATGCATAGTTCGCTACGTACACAGTTCATTTATAGTAAAATTACATGAAATGTGAAAATATTTATTTCAGTGAACGCGTTAATATTGAAAGAAATGAGTAACCAAGAAATTAATTTACGAAACGATATCGATAGTTATTCTTTCTATAAAGTAGCTTAATCAGAAATCCTCCACAAAAAATATATAAAACACAATACAAATGCGGTATGTTAGAAAAGAGCGTGTTTATTTTAAAGCGACCAAAAGTATCTATATAAAAAACCCGGAATCTATGTACAAATTTGTTCTGATTTATATGATTTACCAAAGTGCAAGGTACTCGAGAATACAGCTAAGATTCTCCTCCCAACAAAAACCCATTTTAGAATTTCGCTTAAAGTTCATTTAATTTTGTCACTAAGAGTAAGTTAACTCTACGATAACATTTGTGACACAATTTGCAACGAAGTGAAAGACAAAAGGAATAAAGACTTCAAATGCAACCCGCCTGCACACGATTTCATATCCCAGTTTTTTAATCTAGCACGGTAGGTACAACAGGTACGGACACGTATACTGACCCATTCTAAACGGCTAGTCTTACATAGCATGCCTTAGATGCTGACTCTTTAAGCATCTTAATAGATAGAAATCATACATAATTAACAAGATGCGCAATGAACTGATATACCGGGAAAATTGATTTAGTAGAGTTGAATTCATTCTTTCTTCCCTTTCCAATGCAACTGTGGAGTGTTCAATCCCGGTGCTAGTATTGAGTACGGTGAAGGTGTGTTTGGAGGCCTTTCATTATGACCCTTCCATGTGCAGCAGTATTTAATGAGTTGCATGGAAGCTGTTTGCCCTGTTTAACGACATCCGTGATTCCAGCTGGGCAGTGTTTTGGTCCAGCCTACCTAGGGCACAGTATGCTGTTGGGGCCAATGTAAAACCGATCCCCTTTCCAAGCGTTACCGCACCTATATCTTATGGTTGACGCTGAAAGGTTAAACGATCAACATAGTAAAGCGGAAAAAAAGCAGCCAGATCTAATTCCTGAGCTGCACTTACTTACAGATGTCCGGTGTGGACATGTGATTTTACTATAAACACTGGTCGGTTGGTAGTTTCTGGTTTCACATGCAGGTTATAGCAGGTGTTTATGACTTAACTGTCTGTCTAACTCATCGTGATGGCGGCCTAGCAGTGGGCCTTACACAAATGCTTTTCACTGCAAATTTTTGATAGTATTCCACCGATGGCCACACATGGAATAGGTATCGATAAGCACGAAGACGCAAGTCCAGGGGAAGCAGTAGAAAGTAATGTGACAGAATCAATGAAACAACAGTTTTGTTTATAAATTGATATATCATCGGAAACACAGCCCGACAATTGCTATGTTTTCAAAATCGTGATAGCGTTAATATGGCGCAGATTTAATGCCACAGCATACATGGCAAAATAATAAGATTCATCATTTACAGTTGATTAGCCTGCTAGATAAACAGCCAGACATATTAAAAAGAGTAAATGAACGACAAAATGTACAATAAGTTATGTGTTCAAAATATTGGCATTCTTTCAGAATGATTTTACTGATTTGCGTAAGCAAAATTTACTGAGTCATATCCCCAGACAATTTGCCCATGAATGTGACATTGATCACGCTGGAAAAAAGGAAACCGGTGATACGGACTGAGCGTCAGCTTGCTGAAGGTCATTTCAGCAAAGACAAGAGTTTAGCTCATGTAAAAGAGGTTGGTGCAGTTTACCTTTTTTTATCAATTTGACTGTTACAAGCACGGAGGCATAAGTTTAACTTACATTAACAGGGGTATTTATATGACCATAAATGACTCCAGTGAAAAAGGTAAAGCTCCACCGACTTTGCTAACGCCAACCGAATTTATATATTTTCAGAGAAATTCGTATTTGCTTTTTAACGTGAAATCTATATAATAGTTTCGTATTTCTGTGGATTTTGAACCTTATTAAAGAAACTCTTGATTGCATTGTGTATTAGGTGACAAAACGCAAGTTAGTGAGAAAAAAACTTGAATAAAGTGACGTAGAGTATCATAAGAAAACATGATGTTTTTGGGAAAAAATAGAAACTTTAATGCGTAACTTTTCGAGAGTAGGCCCCCAGGCTCGTATTCAGACTACGAGGTATGTACAGGAACAATTGATTATTTAACTGTGATTAAAAAAGCATTCTTCGGATTGGCAATCTCTGAATGGCCACGTAATCAAAGCACGTCTATTGATGGAGCATGGTAGGTGCAAAGCAAGCCATTTTATTTCAGTGAATGGATTATTAGAATGCATCGTTTTTAGACTGCTGCTTTATTTCAAGTTCGAACATACGGTTGCGCCTGTCTGACAACTGCATACAATGAAGTGAAAGGCAAACAAGACAGGCGTCTTTGGAATGTACTTGGTGATCAGCTCCGAGTATGGGTTCTTACGTAAATGAAACGCATTCTGACGCACATCTTTTAACTTAACGTGAAAAATTCCTTGCTTAGTTTAATAGAAAATTTGTCTTTTTAATGGAATGTGCCAGGCGTATATGTATTTGTGAAAAGGAGGCACAATAAACATAAACCTGTCAACCAATTTTAAATAGGATGTGTGCGAAATTCACAAGGACATTCCTAGTCACATTTTTGTTAATAAAGCTCAATGGAATTTACCCTTTTGATATTTACTATGATCAAAGTAGCCATAAAATCTTTATGATAATAAATGAACTTATAAAATACTTCTTAATGCATCTGCAGCTATCAATGCCCTCAGTCACCTCTTTTTTATGACAAACTTATGCGTTTATTTTGTAGTTTTGCCTCAATTCTCGTAAAATATTCAAATCAAGAGCATATCTAATAGAGCTTTTTCAAGAGAGGCTACGATAGGACACCATATTCATTTTCTCCATTAGTTGCTCCAGCGGAACAGAGTACAGTGGTCGGAAGAATTGTTGTTAAGTAGAGGTTTTGGCAGATTTGAATGTTTTCTTTGGCACACTTGTGAAAAACTTGGCGGTTTCGTTTAAAATTTTTACGTTATCAGCCTTTTTACAACGTGCGAATATAAGTCAGTGTATAACAATGCACGACTCGAACGTTGCCTTTATACAGCCCACAGGTTTTTTTAATCAATTTATGCTTTCAATTAGTCGACACACAATGTGTTACACAATGCATACCAATCATTAAAAAGGGATAAATTCCGTTCAGGGAACTGGTTTCGAAGTGCTCCAAAGGACAGCTTCCAGAGATTGGCGATGCAATGGTTTTTACAGAATTGCCAGAGACTTATATTTGTTTAAGACTTCAAATAGCTTAACCCAACTTTCAGCAATCTCACTTATATGTGGTACAACTGACATGCTTAGGAATGCCCCCTCAAGTACTAACCTGTACTTTAACAGGCCTAATTTTAATTTATCCAAAACAATTTTACCATGATTTCTTCTGAATATCTTAGTGTTCATGGCGTCATCTGCGATTATAAATAGGATCAGATCTGATATAAATACAAAAGAATACGTATAGACAAGCGAATAGTAAAATAATGCTTAAAAGAACAACTATTTTATGTCAGTTATCAACGTCATCGTATAAAAATATTTATGAATATAACAGTGTTTGTTTCATACAAAAGTGAAGTTAAACTTTCAAATGGACATCGCCAGGATGAAAATTAAATAGCAAATTTAGCTTATATGTCAAGATTATTAAGTGATGCCCCAACATCAAACCTCACATCCGAGGTTAGAACCTGCGTGGACTTGTCATCCAAAAACCTCATCATTGCACCTAGGATTTGTGTCATGATGGCTAAGGGGATGTGGGTGTTACTGGATCCACCACTATCTACCGAATGTCAGACCAGTTTGTGAAAGGGCGAACCGCAGACATGAATTTGTTGAGAAAAACGACCAGGAGCCTCGAATGTCTGCAGTACGATGTCTGTCCCAGGTGATAGAAACGAAGGTCAATGCGGCGTACTGACCTGGAAAAACAGACAGTCAAAACAAAACGATCATCTGACAAAGTTAAGATTTATTTTTCACATTTATGGTCTTAAAAGAAGCCCCGTATTTTTCTTTGCCCTCTTATACTAAATTAAATGTTTTAAATGGATATTGTGGAACGTAACGTAACGGAAAAATTAATTTAAAGAAGGTTTTCTGTTATAACATTTTCCAGTTGTTTAAGTGAATACCCAAGTACGACCTGGGGATATTAGGCGCATTTTATTATGTGGGCTTCATCATCATTATCCTGCCGAATTTAAAATAAGTGAATTAAAATACTTCATTGATTTAATCAAATAGCTTCTACTGTTAAGATTGCTTCTAGAGAAACGTCAAGAAAACTGCTTTTTAAAAAGACCATACAAAGTATTGCCATTTACTTGTCAGTAAAAAGAGAATCATTTATTTTAACATTGGACTAAAGATAGCGATCGCATTTTCGGTTTGCAGTCTATAAACACGGAAGTCAATACATTAATCTTTCATCTTGGTTGTGCTATTTCAGATGTATTTGTCTTTACTAGCAATTCGATAGTATTTCTTGCATTTAGCGCTTTTAAAGAAGACAAACTGAGAATGATAAATAAAAAAGTCCTTCAAAGTTCTGAAATTTCCGCATATGAAATAATTTAGTGACAATTGATTGCCATAGAGCAGGTGACCTAACTCCTGCAATGTGTGATCACAATTTGAGTGAGTGGTTAAGCATCCATTTATTCCTGTTATTTACGCTTGGTGAAAAGATATGCGTCTCAGAAAGCCTTTTTCTTAAGAACTAGTTAAGTTCAACCTTATATAATGAAAGGAAACAGGCAGGTTTTGGGCGAGAACAAATATTGCTCAACATCCGCGAAATGTCCTTTGCTTTTCCATATCAGAGAGCAAAGTCCATATATATGAAAGTTAATTAATAAAATTTAGAAACGTATCAAATACATTTCTTTTTAGAACCAGGTATTCTGATCTTCTTTCAATCAAAAGCGGGTGAAGGCAAGTTATTGTAATACCAATGTTCTCCAAGGGCAAAAATATAATTAATATTTTAAATTATAATTCCTACATTGCTAAAATTGTTTGCCACATAATGTAGGAATATATTTATTTACAAGTAATTGTAATTAACAACGATAAAATGCACACCGTTTACAAAATGCGAACAAGACACAGTGGAATTGGATAACAGAAAGACATATGTTAAATTGGGAGTTTTTGATAAGATACTTTTGGTAAAATATACTTTTTAAATTACAAAACGCAATGGAATGAAAATAAACAGTTTTCGCTAAATTTACCTATATATTCGGATGCCATGTTGTGTATTTTAAGTCTTTTCACGAAACATTTAATATAACAAAAGCTTTCGTTTACAGTAGAATATGTATCACATACTTTCTGGGAAGTAACAAAACTGATTAAACATCAACATTCAAATCTTTGCATAAACGAAAATAAAGGTAAAGTCTGCAGATATTTGTCAGCAAATTAACTAATTAATTCGCTTTTCAAAAGGATAACTTTGAATACAACGTTTCTACTTGATCTTAAGCTTATTAATTTTTGATTTTTGTTGTGCACGTTCAGGTGTCTCATCAACATATTTGCTTGTTTGAGTGAATCTAAAATTATGATTTCAAAATCCATCTTCGTTAGCAGTAATAAACAAAAAAATCACTTCTCTGATAATTTCGTTTCAGAAACATCTGACTTTTAAGGTTTTAATAAGCACATAGATCAAGATTTAACTTTATTGCCTATTAATTAAAAACCGTGAAAATCTTGAAGTATTTACTGGTATTAGTACGATGATCTGAAATTAATTTTTATTCTGTACAAGAAATAACTAGTACAACATTTTAAGAGAGGATATTCCTCTGATTATGGCATGATCACGATTTCATCTGACAATTATTTTAAAATTAATTTAACGAAATCACAAAGATTTATAAAGTTTTAAGAAATTAAGAACACGAGTTGGCGTGCTTATGCGTGCTTTAAATATATTATCTTTGGACCAGTACATTTACATAGGAATGGGGTAGAAGTTGAAACATACGATCAAAAATGCAAGTTTCGTCATACACGTGAGTCGTGCGACTACGGGAGGCAGCGGGTGGTGATAAGAGACAGCTGGTTAATAGGCAGTGAGGGTTTTGTTGAAGCGTTCACGCGCGGAGAGGAAAGAGGATATGGCATAGGCATGTAGGTAAGCCGACGTTGACCATGCTAATCGCGAAGCTTGTAGCATGTTCTTTTGTGCGCACAAGATTGGCTTTCCTAACCGGATGGCGGTGGCTTCTGATGTTGCTAGCAGCCGCAGACCCAGTGACTTGGGTTAGTTTTTGGCACCATATAAATCACACGGAAGGCTTCGTTAGGGTCCACATGGTGACAACAATCAATTTTGAGTGCAAAAATAGACCTGTGTATGCTTTTAACTTCACCTTTTCTCAGCCATACCGGGAGTTGTGCCCTTAATCCTTTGGATGGGTGCCGACTCGTGCAACCACTATAATCTGCTACACGAGAGCTATTTAAGGAGTACATGTATAAGGAGTTGATCAGAACCAGCAACCTATCCTTTCTGCTCCGTGTAAAACCTGGGTTTGTTGAGAATAATATCCGCATTCTCACCGTTGGGAAGGTTCGTGCGATGGCTTGGTCAGGGTGTGTTCTCATGAGTTCACTGGCCTCGTCCTCACGAAAGGGGACTTTGATAAATGGGGTTTTCTTTTCTGCAGTTAATGTCATGAGTTTTGTGGACTTGTGATCATATTCTTTGTAATGAATCTATCCGGATACCTGTTCTGGTGATAAAGTTTCTGGATCATCTGAGATGTTCTTTTTTTCTAGCCACTTGCGCCAAACAACGAACTTGATTGCGGTCATGTTGCATGGGTACAAAACTGTCAAAGTTCGTATATTGTCCAAACCAGGTTTTCATTCGATTAAAGCTCCTTCGGATACTACCATCTGATCTTCGGCTTAGCAGAATGTCTAAGAACGGA
This sequence comes from Schistocephalus solidus, assembly GCA_017591395.1. Lineage (NCBI taxonomy): Eukaryota > Metazoa > Platyhelminthes > Cestoda > Diphyllobothriidea > Diphyllobothriidae > Schistocephalus > Schistocephalus solidus. The sequence continues at coordinate 92,008 of WEDG01001377.1, read as the reverse complement.
AGCGGACCTTAAACGTGAACTTCATGGACAGATGTGCCTGATTAACAGCATCTAGCACCGCGTTTACATTGGTTACCGTTTTGACAATTGCTAAGCTGTTGACAACGTATTGACCGCCGTGTTTTATTGATTTTATCGCTTAGCCGGGATTTTTCCAGCTTCCCGATGACGACGTCAGCTAAGAGAGGTTCAAGGTACAATTACATAGCGCTGCTATCTATTTGTCTGCATAGTTGCTTGTCAAAAAGAGGCTTTACCTTTAATGTCTAATTTAGTAATAGGTCCTTTAGTGCATTCATCGGTAGTCCTATTTCTTGTTGAATTGTTAAAATGAATTTTCAGATATTGCCGTGTTTTAACATGTTAATAGTTCTAAGCAAAAAACAATTAATTAGCACGTTTACTTTAGGTTTTTAACTCACTTAAGCTTGTGCTTTAATATTTCAAAGATTCTGTTTACACTTTGATGCCGGTTTGCGAGCGATTAACCATTTTTCTCAAATTGTCGTAAATTTAATGAAAACGGTTCTCTTCCGTATATGCTCCAGTAATTTTAACAATTTTGAACGCAGTTGGCTACAATGTTAAATTTATCTTATTCATGGCATTGACATCGAAAGATGACAGACAATATTGTGCTGAAAATATGAAATGGGACAGATTTTTAATTATTTAAGAGAAACGATATCATTTGCATATTTTATTACTCACGCTTTTGTCTTTGGGCAGTCACAGTTGATCAAAAAACGGCAAATCTGACTTCGTTAATGAAACCGAATTTACAAATACCCAAATATTGAAAGTCACGAGAACTGACTTAAATTGGGGGCATATTGATTTGAAGTCCTTTTACTTTTTACATTTCGAAGTGTATTTCCTTAAGATATTCCAGTCCAATGGGGTTCACAGAAAGAAAGTAACTTTCCTCCGTGGCTATGGGCTCGAATGTGCAATTAACAGCCAAAATCATAACCGCGCCCAATGCCGAATCTCACTTAATGATAATGGAAACTGAGAAATTTGTTTTGGCTTAAAAAGAAGGATGACTTAGCTCAGACTGTAATATTCATTATCTTGCAGTATTATCCTAAAACATAACCGTTATGTTAGGATGTCAACTTCGAACGCACTGTCATTCGGCGCCTGCAAATACCACATTTAGTAAAATGACTATCTATGTAGTACGCATTTTTCCGGCTAATTATTATGCCCTTGCAAATATATTTATACATAGTTAAGGAAACGAGCATTAAAATATATTTTCGTATACATTTCGCACTATTTATATGTTTTTCAAATGTTATCCATACGTGAAATATATAGTTCGATTAAAAAGAATTTCAGCATTCAAGAATAATTTGGAAGTACGTTTTATTGTTTTGGTTTATAACGGGAGAACTATATCCGTTTGAGTAACACAGGATAATCCATTGTTAAAAGCCATTAAAATGCGTCCATATTTCTCTCATCGATGATGTTGGTTGATGTTGACTCGGTAATGCGCTGCAGATGGAGCATGCATTAACGTGCAAACACTTCATTTTAAAAAGCTTTCGTTTATCTTAATCATTCTCAAAAACTATATAATTTGCTAAAACATACAGATACTCTGCCTTAATAGGCTAAGCATGCTTGCCTTCACCTTCAGGCTGAAAGATTATAATGTTTTTAACTTGTTAGTTTATGCGTTCATTTGATTTCTACCAATTCTGCTAAATATTTTACGCATTTATGTCTTTTTCAGTTAAGTGAACGAAATAATTTACAGGGACACCATGGCATTTATATGGCCCAATTTCTTAGCTCTTGGAAGGAAGTGGTTTTATTTAACCGGCTTCTGTACGTTTAATGTTTATTTATAATATGCAACGTAACAGAACACTCTGAGTGCCAATTTTATTTCTTTGGAAGGTAGTATAATATGATTGCACAAAATCCATTTTTAGTTCGTACAACGAATGTATAGGCCAGATGTTCAGTAAGAATTAGTTCAGTTTAATTTTATCAAAGGAAAGTTGCGAAAATGCCTTTAAACTCCCTTTTGGATAAAAATGGTTAGAAAAGCTTAAATAAATAAGGAAAATGAAAAAGACATTGTTCGCATAATGACTTACTTAACATAAACAATTCGATTATCTCTTTGGCCTCTAAATGTGTATAAATGTATTTTTCCACGTATTTTTATTTCATAAATTCATCTTAATTGAAAACCAAATTGCCCAAATAAATTAGGTATTTATTCTCAAATTCAGTTTTTTAACAGAACAAAACTATTTTTATTCACAAACTAGCATCCTGGAATAGAGGAGAGACTTTTGTCCTTTTTGCGATACTTAATCTTGCAAAACAAATATTGAGACCAGTCTGAAGCGCAAACGCACTTTATCTGTTAAACTTCGTAGTTGTTTGCTGTCTTTCCAGTCGGCAGAAGGAATAGTGGACTTTAACTCCACTCAACACAACTGTTGATAATTATGTTGGAGCAAGATAACTATATATTGTCTAATTCAATGAAAGGATTGCGTGATGCGAGTGACGGAGATGCTGCTGGATGTCGACTTCAGCCCAAAAAGTCAGCTCTCGCGACGCCATGCTGAGTAATTTCTAAGAAACTAGTGCTCATGAACGCCACTGCTTTCGTCCAAAAAAATTTAAACTTACTTGCACGCAGACATGTTAATGTCTAAGACCGTTGAGTTGAAAAAGCGGACAACCTGATGTTATCACTGCACTACAAGACTAGCAGAAAATCATAAAATGTGAATGTTTGAATAACAACCATTTGCACGACTGAAAGCAAAGTACGTTGCGTGTATGAAAAGTACCGAAGAAATTCAGCTTAACTTTCGTCGAATAATAAAATTAGGGTGTATTTATCTAGCTACTTACGGAAATAATAATCCATTTACTGGTCACTTTCTACAAATACACACAAAATAACCACGCTCTTGCCGTTTTAATCACACATTTCAAGATGAAATTTTCAAATGAAGGGCAGGTTTGTTCTGCGAAACAGTGTAAAATGGCAGGAGAGAGAATTTCCAGTTATGCTAAAGTCAATTGTAACAGTTACATGGGCTTCAAAATAAGACCTGCATAACGCGTCCATAATTTTGGTTGCAAGGTCTGCATTTAGCAAAACAAAACGAACCGAACTGTAGTCAGACATATCTCGTTAATTTCAAACTACCCTTCCATGGTGGTTCCTCGGCTCATTAACTTTAGTAAAAGTGCCTTCTGTAAAATCATTTGGTGTAGATTTAACAGGTCAGGATCAGAAAGGAATTGTTATAATTTTTCGCATTCAGACTGCTGTGAAGTCAGATAAATCAATTGATTTTCATGTATACTGTTGTGGACTGATAAATGAGGCTTAATGCTGAGGGATTCAATAATACAAGCTACATATAGCATTAATTTCTCCTCGAGGTTTTGTAAATGTTTAAAATATTTTTGGTTGCTGATATACTTTGAAGTCTAGAATCAGCTTTTTATTAATAACATTAGCTATCTTTTTTTTCTTCTCACTGATATGGTGGGCGATGACTTGAACGGTAAAAATTAAGTTCAGTCGATATACTACGTGGAGAGAACTGGCTTGGCTTAGTTTTATCTCTTAGCATCCTAGAGATAGTCGTGTTTCAGAGAGAGAAAACGACCTCAAGGAATTCCTGATAATAACTAGTGAATTTAAATATCGCAGTGTACAGCAATAATTTACCTTTCTGTAACAATATGGCGGAACAATTAACAATTACAGTAGTCTTAGTACGCCTTTTCATCAAAATGAATTGGGTTTTGGGTATTTTCCTTCCGTGAATTATTTATCACTCTCCCAAAGTGTTATCTAGGGTGTCAAGGTGGTTTATATGTGATCACTGGATCTTCCCTAGGCTTGTCAAAACTGCGCTGTCTGACTGAAGAGGAAAGATGTGCTAGAGCACGTTTAATCGAGGAAACCAGATTTATTAATCTACAAAGAAATAAGGATAATGGAAGGTTATGTTGAGCACCGAGAAAGCCAGGAACCCCAGGCTCGTGTTATACCTGACTTGTGGCAAAAGGGCTTTTATTTAGGAGATATTACAGTGGGCAATATAAAGTTATGCAGTCCTTCGAAAGTTCGATGCTTTGGGTTTTCTTCTCTTTGAAGTAACGAAGACGGAAGAGCTCCAAAACTGTGATAACTAAAGTGGCTATTGGCTTCAAAGCTTAAAAATGACTTATGTGCGGGGCTTACAATGCATACGTTGGTAGAATCCTGTTGCCTCGCTATCTGAGTTTTTCTGGTCTGAAACATTTGCGAATTGCACATTTTTCAAGGGTTGAGCATAAAGCCAAATACGGAACTGGAGTTTTCGGCTTTCTTGGGGCTGTTCCTAACCTACCGTTACCGAAATAAAAAAGTATTGAATTGCTAAAAAGCTCTTGAATTAGGTTGTTTTGTTTACCTTCTGAATTTTATTCTAGAAAAATATAATAAATACCCAAACCCAAACTTTTTTCCTTGTCACAGCAACGTACATGGCAAGCATTTTGAAAACTGTCAGTGTTTGATTGCCAAATATTTTTACAGAAATTTCAGCAATACTGCAATGAGTTAGGCATTTTTAAGTTCCCAAATTGGCTAAATATTTTGATTGATCTGTCATAGGGTTGTCTTAACGTTTCGCAAGCAATGTGGAATATACCTAAAAGCACCAAACTTAAAAATGACTGATAGCGATAATTTTGGAAACATCGATAACATGAACGGATCAACTTGATTTTTGGAGGTTATATTCTTTCGCACGGTAACATAGTGAAATCATAGATGGTTGGGCTCAGGTGATTCAACAGAAATTGCCTTTAATATCAAGGTGCCATTACTCTCCCCTTTGGTAATATACAGCAATTTTCTCAGAAAAGAATGCAAAAGATACGAATACAGTCACCTGGTTGCTTTACTGCTAAACGCAAACATGAGTCAGCACCGTGTTTTGAAAACATTTCAACAGTTTCACTGATTTCAAAAAAACGGCCGGACTGAAGTATGTCCTTAATTGTGAGGTGATATATGTGAATAAAATTAACTCATGTCATGCGATGAGAAATTGCATACATACCAAATTATCAGATAATGGCACACTTAGACACGGAGACCATATAACTTTCATTGTTCGAGTTAAGACAATATGCCTAGCGTTCTTATCATATAAGATGTATTAAGGCTGTTCATTACCCAGCTTAACGCTTGCATTAATATTATTCCGTGTGCACAGCTCTTCAAGTAAACTTTTTTTATTGAATCTTCTTCAGTCTACCACGATGTCATCTGGATTATCAATATTAAAGCAGGTCAAAATATCTGCACTCGACCAAATTAAAGAGAGCTCACCAGTCTCGGTAAGATTTTAATTGCAAATTGGGGTCAGCAAACATATGCTTTCGGCAATTCATTATCAATTGGTACAAAGCAAAGGAAAATGAAACCGCGAAGTGTTAGCAGGGTTTATTAATATATAATCGTTAATATTGATTGTTTGCAGGCCGCCTACATGGTGAGGTCGACATGTGGAGGTCATTTGGTCTTTTCGAAGGGCGTGAGGTAGAGTCGATTGAAGGTCACTGTCAAGTGCGCGGAGTGAACAACTGAAATGACTGGGTGTCATGTAAGAGGGAGCGCCCGTACGAGCGTTTTCGGACAACACATTGCTGGGTTTGTTATCCATATGGCCACTACCTTGGCGGTCACGAGCACTCGTTGGCGTAGGTCTTTGGAAAAGTTCACTGAAGTCTGGTAAACAAAGTGATGGGCTTATTTTGGGTCAACGCTGTAATTTCTATCAACTAGATGCAAGAGACTGGAACTCGATATTGATTTAGTTTCACCTTTGCCTATCAAGGCAAGTATGTGTTCACGTTCCCCGTGTTCAAGACGTCTCGTTGTATGGTCAGTAAATTCAACTCCACAGGAGCAAGTGAATGAGGAATTACCTATTGATCTGGCCATCAACGGGAGTTGGTCTTTACCTCCTACGCGTAGGATGGGAGAGCTGGGAAATAATACCCATAGGTTCATCGAGGCTGTTTTCAGGAGTCCTCTGAATTGTTTACTGGTTGCATCCCCTAAGAAGGGCAGTCTTTTGAATACGTCTGTCATTTCTGCAGTTAAGGTGATGGACATTGTGGTGTGTTTCCCAAAATTTTGGAAGATGCATTTTTCTTTATATCCGTTTTCACGAAGCGTGTCCTGCAGCTATGGATGCTCTGCTTCAACCGTTTTAGCGGAACAGATAAGTCCTACCCTAGATGCCAGTCCCAGGGTTAAATTCGCTTTATAAGCATGGGGAACAAAACTGTGAAATTGATGTATTGTCCGGTCCAGGTTTTCTTTTGGAATACCCTACGTTTGATAGATCCACCCTCTTGCCTTTGTAGAAGGACATCAAGGAGCTCAATTTCGTTGCTCTGCTGAAAATATGAACTAGGCATGCACAATTAAAATTTCTGGATCAGGGCGTTGGTTTCTGTGTCTTGATCCGTCATGCTGAAGGTGTCGTCCACGGACCAACTATAAAAGTCGAGTCCAGCGATGGTGTCCTTAAGGCACGTTTTCTCGGTCTTGCCCATGAAAACCTTTGCGGTTTGCACGGGCATTCCTTTTTGGTATTTCGTGTCCCGAAGAACTTCACAGAGGTTGTCTATTTTTTCATCCCGGGTACGATGGTAAAAGTATCAGTGTACAATCAATGCTCTAATCACGTGAGATTTGTGTATGCACTGAAAGCCATATGTTAAATTACATTTGGTAAATTTGCCGTCCAGTTTTGGCGTTCCAAATGCACCACTGACTGCACATGCGCATTGTAACCAAAACTTACTTTTAAACCTACTATATGAGTGCTAACCTCGTTTAACTTGACTCATTTGTGCTTACACCGACGGCTGTCAGCAGGTCCTTGCATCATCCGAGGTTAGCGATTTCACTGTTCACAAACCTTGCTTCTGTTGTTATGGGTTCCAATCCCATCAAGCTCGCTTAGAGTTTGAACTTTAGGTAAGTAATATGCTGTTTAGTTCGTTAAATTATATTTTCGGTGAGCAAGCGAAATTATGTCTGGCGTGGAACCAAACAGAATCTCTTTTACACGCATGGCGAACATTATTAAGAAATTTGCTTATTATCGTCTTCTTCTCTGTCGATGAAAGAGGTTAGCTGGTCTCAACGAAAATACTTGATGAATTCGCAATTCTTATTCGCAGTAAATGCGGTTTCAGTATACCCTTCAAGAAATGCTGCAGACTTTTTTAGCCAAGCTGCTGGTCACGAGATGCATGCCTAGATGCTTTGTGCAGATATCAACAGGTATCACTTTGCTCAAACCTGTGGTAGGTTTAATGACTATGCGTCAACATAAACGTTCGAACAGTCAATGATGATGAACTGAGGTAGGACGGAAGCTCAATGGGTTAGACATGCTTTGCGCCAAGGCAGATATGCATGAGTAAGCGCAGTATAAGCTAACGATGAAAGCCAACCGACAGCTTGGTATTTGAATGAAGACCCTAGGGTCATTATTGCTTTCGTAGGTCTATGGAGATTTCAACTTTTAAAGTACACGGTTAATCATAAAACAGTTTAATTAGCCTCTGGTGGTGATTTTGCGGAGGTTTTCCTAAAAACCCTATCCTGATATGGGAGACAAGAGATGCTGAGCTAATTAGTGGTGTAATCGCAGACTTGAAAGCAAAGTGATCAGTAATCCATTTGGACGATTAGTGACAATTTTGCATAAATGCTGTCAAATATCAAGTCTAGGTACTTCCCTTTATGATTTTGGTATCAGATCAGCCATCATTATAGGCGTGTACCTACATGAATTTTTTCAAAAATCAACTTGTTTTAAAGAATTCGTCCAAACCAAGGATCATGCACTGGAACTCGGATAGCTCAAAGAAGATGATAATGACCGTTCCCGAACATGCGTCGGGCCTCTGTTGGAATGCTTATATCAGATCTACCTTGGTGTATTTAAACTGGATAAATTATTTGAAGCTTATTCAATTGGCACGAAGGCCTGTGGTTCACGATAGCAAGTTGACGCAAAGTCAGGAAGAGAAGATTGCTCTTTCGTTAAGTGAGTGGTTATGTCGTGAAGATCGGATAAATGGCAGTCAATCAGGAAAAAAAATAAAACGATTGACACTTACAGCAGGGAAGCCATGATTTAATGACGCCGGGCTTCAGAGTGTATGGTGACTGCATGGAAGCCGATGGTGGTAATGAAGTTGAATAGACAGCCTGTTAAGCTTAGCTGTGATTGATACAATGGCAGTCACACCGTCTTAAGTTGCAACTTAAATAATAAAGAGTGTTTCCATCACAGTCGTAACAGACACAACCAAGTTAAGAGTATTCGGTAAGGTTGATGACGTATATCGTTGTATTGGCCTCTTTTGCCGATCATCGTCCATATAGATAAATGCGCAGGGATTAAGATGACATTTTAGATCAATAAAACGAATGCAGAGAGTTATCGGCAGTGGATGTCCATGGTACAGCAGTATACAAATAGACGCGGGACAGATTATTTCATTCGCGGTTCAAAGAAGCTGCTTTCCAAATTAGCTGTAATAGAGACAGAAATTAGCGGGCTCAAACAAGTCTATTTGCAAGCGAAGTTCACGTTTCTGCGTGCCTTCATTTAGATGCAAAACTCAGAGGGATATTTAGTTGGAAATAAACCTAAAGAAATTTAGCAATAACCGATGGCATGCGAATATGAAAGTTGGCCCAACAATGTGTGGATTGCGTCTGGGAGATCTTATTATGGCTTCAAGGTTAAATGTGATCAAAGTAAACTTTATAAAATAGTAAACGGAGGACTTTGGAACACTTTCACTGTGAAGTGCCTAGGACAGCCACATGTTACTGTCCTCCAGCAGAAAGCCGTTTATGATTGCAGCATCTCTATGATACCGTCACCTAATCGCATAGTATACCCAAGCCAAATTTTGTGTAAAAAAGATCAAAAATAATAATAACTTTTTGAGTTCACATACACAACAAAATTCGATATCTTATAGGGCTTTTAAGACATCTTTAATTGTTTTGTCGAATAACCTAACACAAGACAATTACCTTTAGCCTCCCTTTACCTGCTACGCAAAAATATATGACTAGTAGGCAGACTTATAGGTCCACTATCCTTAGGATGCGAGAAATAGGACGAAAATGAGTTACGTATCCTGTCAAGATGATGACTAACAACTTACCTAACATATTTTCACTAACATTTTAAACACAATGAAGGAGGTGAGAATTCGACCAAACGAGTTTTTGAAGAAGTAAGCTCGATAGGGCGCAGCAGAACACAAAAAACCAAACTCGTTTCATTTATGCGTTAACATTTTTTTAATTATTCTTCAACAATATCGAGGAAGAGTTTGTTCTGATTATTTACGTTTAACATACCCCGTCATGCAGGTCATTCGAAGACACGAGTTTGGGCATATTGACTTTGATAACCTTAGCTTATTGGTCTGGTGAGCTAAAGCATCCAGTATTACTGCGTATTATTTTGACAGAGGTTGCGTAAAAGCAAACAGTGATGAAAGAAATGACTTTTGCTGTGGTACAGAACGTTAAAGAGTAGGAGAAGAAGGAGGACATTTTAGAAGGCAGGGCATTTAAAGAACGGTGAATAATATCCTTTAGCCTTTTGCCATTTGGTGTCACCACCTTTATCCCATGTGTTGAACAAAGGCCAGTTGTGATTAAATTAAGGTGTTTTCTGATTTTGTAGCAGCTGTTTCTGTCGACCCCATTGTGCATTGACAAAGGATCATTAATCAATTGCTAACATTCAAAGTATTTGTTCGCCATATTTGAATTTCTACAAGTTTCCAAATATTTAAAAAGTTTGAAATTTAATTATTTACCATTAGAATATAACAGCAGAGCTAAAACAAAAATAAAAACAATTTTATTTTATGCATGCCCCTAATTACTTATTCTTAGTTCGAAACTCAGATACATCATCAATGGCAACGACATAAAATGACCTTTTTATTGGTTTTTTGCTAATTATGATGATCACATTCACATTGCAAACACGTGCATTTTGCACGACTTGGGCTGACCAACGAAATTGTACTCAAATAGCTAAATTTATAAATAAATTGTTTTGATTTCTTACGTTTCCCAAGTTGATCTATGGAATTGGTCAAGGTGGAAATCAATTTTTCTGTCGAAAAAAATTAAGACTGTGGTGATTTTGCTGACCTCCTAGAATCTCTCATTCTCCTTTATGAATTTTCATTGTGAATTCACAAGGCGCAAACCCAGTGGGCGAATCTACAAAGCCCATCCATATCTTTTTGTAAGTGAAACTAGGTACGCATTTTGCATTCAACTTATTTGTGACAGATTCACCTCTTCTAGGATCTACATTTGGTCATGTGAAAAGATTATCTTAAAATACCACTAGGATAGCTTTGATGATAACGGTTTTGCTCTTAATTAAATCAAAAAACTTTTTACGAGGTCACTGAAAATAAGGCAGCTTAGGATTAGTAAGATGTTACATTGCCTACCTATAGGTGTATGTGCAATATTTTAAGCCAAGTCGCCTGGGGAACAAAGCATGATTAATTCTAACGTGGTGCCAGTATTTCCTGCACCTCCACTTGACCCGATCGGAAAAAATTAAATTCGCGAGAGATTAACGTTCGTTACATTATTCACCTTACAGGAAAATACTTTGCTGCTCCACATTATATTTAAAATACAATTAAAGACCTCTGAGGTGAGGAGTAAAATCCACAATTGTTTTTTAAATAATAGAGAGTTGAATTTTCACAAGCTTTTACTGTGTCAAATTTATATGCAGTCGTTGTGTAAGTAGGCATTAGTTCACATTAAAACTGATAAAAACTATTCTCAGATAGCAGTTAAAACTTTTACTTTGAAGTTGCCTTTTCCACACTTAATACCATTCAAAGTAAATTCCGAAATGGTGCTTATTGAATTGGCTTTTAGATATATCGTTTACATTAAAAGGAATTTTATTTGACTTTTGGACATTAATGCATTTACAACAGGGCATGGCGTACGTAAAGTTAGTTTTTAAATTTGTTAACATAGTCAGGGCCAGCATTCTAGCTTTGGATGTCGGGTCCAAAATTTTAACCCATCAATAATTTATGTCATTTGGCCTTCATTTAAGATTTCTGAAAATATTTAAGTTTACCTTAGAAGCATATTGCATAATATTTAATATTTTTAGCCTGATGACTTGAATCGCCCATCTCTTTATGTGACATTATAGCATAACCTTACGTCTGCCTGAATTTTTATTTGCATAATTTTGCAATCGCATTTATGGATTAAAAAAGGTGTGCTTACTAGGAATTTTTTCGTTCTGATACTCGTTAAGTGCACTTTATGATACCATTTTCAATTTTTGCTCTCACTGATTTTCCGTTGTTTGTTATAAAGCATTATTTTTTTCAGTAACTTCAGCGGGATGTTTTTGTATCACTCATTCCTCTAGCTCAGTGAATATTAATCCAGAAGAAGTGTTTTTGTGTCCAGGTGTAATTTATGTAATCAAGCAATGGTAATGTTTTCGCCGCGGTACGTTAATGGATCGTTCGGCACTACATTGAGAGAGATGGAGTACCATAGGACACTCTTCTATTTAAAAATGAATGGCCATATTTTAATGTCGACAGATCACTCCCCTGTTCGCTCTGTCCTCCTAAAAAGTACTTTTACCTTTGCTACTTGGACTTTTCCGAAAAACGCATCTATTACGGTGCATCAAATAGGCTATCAGATGCAAACTGACTTTTATGTTAACTAGTGTTTTTAACATCTATCTTTACAAGGAACGAAAGGGACTCGTCTATTGCATGTATTTGAATTAAGTGTTTGCAAAGGCACAAGTTATAATAGAAATTAATTACCACTAAAACCTTACACATTGACATCAACCTTCTATTTTCTACTTGTGTAACCTGAGGCCTTACGAAGGAACAATAGATTTTGTTCATAAAAAAACAACTGAACAGAATGTATATGTCACCCATCCGTTTTTCTATGGGATCATTCTTAACACGCTGAACAGGAAATAAATAGCCAAAGGATTGAATATAAGGAAGAAACCGTAAGCAATCCTTTATTTTATCTCTTGACATACTTTAGAATATCTAAATGTGTTTTCGCATAGCTTTTTTGGAGCCAAAGCTTTGTTATGTGGTATTTCCAAATACAAACTCTTTCCCTGTATTGCCATATAAATTGGTTTCTGTACGTAGAAAGAAGTAACTCTTTGGTCAAAGTGGTCTTAATTCTCTATTAACATGTTTAAACAAAAGATGATGAATTTTACCCAGCTACTCTTACGGCAGAGTGCTATTTTTCTTTGTAAGTGAAATGTGCGTTTGACCATGACTTCCGGACGATGATAAAAATGTACATCCACAGGCGTTGTCGTACACGTAAATGCTGATGCAACAGGCGTGACAGTTGATGACGATGTCCATGAAACAGGTTCCCGAATGATCACATCGCAAAAGGGAAAACGCACACAATGGAGTTCCTTGAGTACATACTTCCCGCTATGGTGTTTCATTTGTTACCAAATTTAAATGGCAATCAAATACAGTAGTATTCAAAAGGAAAAAAAATATTTTAAAGAAATCTAGACTTGTGTGGAAGTCATGATATCACGGGGTTGAGGAAAATTTAATTTCTGTTTTTTGACGCGATGCTTCAGCAGACCAATTTTATGTCCCAGCCATTTGCATTTTGAGACCACCTCCTCCTGCATTAGCTTGAAGCACATTGCGAAGACAGAGAGCCCAATTGCCACATAGAGGCTGATGATAATCAATTTTTCCTGCGGATTTGTTGAGTCTACTTTTGTGCCTAAAATATACAGCAATAGTGTAAATTGAACTGACAGGTCATGGCAAAAAGTGGATATATTTGGATTCTATTTTTTAATGAAAACCACAAGTAATGCAGGTAAAAAACGAAATATTTTGGAATGTCTCCCAGCATCTGTCCAAAAATTATATGAGGGTCAATTTATGTAGTCCGCAGTTCTTTGTTTTTAAAGTGGGCCCAGTAAGGTGGTTATATTAGATAGTGCGATAGATGCAGCGCAAGTTTGTTCTAAATATATGCCAGCACAAGTTACCGTCAGTGCGCCGTTCATTTCTGTACTAAGCGGTAGAAATCTTCAGACTAAGATGGTCACACTGTAATGTTATATTTAACTAGCTCGTATTAAGAGCGAACGTAAAACCCTCGGCTTGAAATAACTTCTATAAAATTTGAATTTTGCAAAACGACGTAGGAAATAAAAACATATTCATATGCTGTTTTATAGTGCAAAGTAAAAGGCCAAACTGTTACAATATTCGTTTTGTCTTTCGAAATTTCCGTAGAGACCTATTTAAGTGTTTGGGATTAAATAGGATAGTCCTGTGAAAGGTAAGTGCTTTTGACATAGGATTTTACATTTTACTGCGAACTATTTGTTTAAGTAAACATTAAGTAAAAGCTTTTAAATATATTTTGTTAAAAAGATTTTGGACGCATTTAATTAATCGAAGTTAGTTTTAACACTTTTGGCAACAATCATGCTCCGTTGTTTAGTAAATGCAAAATGGACTGACGTTACCATTTCAATGCTTCTCAGAAATAGACGAATTGTCACCAGCAGCTGTAATTACAACCTGGTGAATTATTAATTTGCATAAGGTGACCCACTGCGCACTTTAGGTTCGCAGAACTATTCATTAGGCAACAAAGCTTTTTAAAAGTACTCCTCTACAAAAAAAATAATTAAAATCGTTTTGTTTAGTAAATAAAAATGCCAAAAAAATATTAGGTTTTAACCAACAACTATAAAATTCTATTGCTGCAAAATCTTAAGAACCAATATTATATATACGCATATTAATATATTGGATCTCGTGTGATCCTTACTTGAGCTTGTGTATGACTGGCTGCTGATGACTAATAAGCTAGAAATGGCCATTCTGGTCTCATTTGTGTTTGTCGGTTCCTCTATATCAACGTGTTTGCTACATGTCACTTTGTGAGCTCGAAGGAACAAGTAACATACATGTTGCTTAGCCAAATCCGTAAACACCTCACTAGCATATTTCATATTCCCGATTTTAAACAGACAAAACAATGAGCCCATGGCTTAATGATACATGGTTGCACTTAATGACCGAGGTGGCCGTTTTGGATTTTGGACGTCCATCACCTGAGACTGGGTATGACTGACTGATTATTACTTATAAACTTGAAATGGCCTTTCCAGTTTTCCTTGTCTGTTTCGGTTCCACTTTATCATTATCAGTATATTGCCTTTTTTCTGTAAATGTCCTGCTGGAAATTAAGGTTGGAATTATGTTACAAACTTGAGGTTGTTAATTTTCTTTCTTGTACGAATTTGAGGCACAAGAAGCTGTTTACTAAAGATGAGTTCATTGCAGCTCTTTTTATTAAAGGACAAATTGGAACCAAATCACAATTTGTAGCAGCACTGTGCAATCCTTAAAGAACAGATTTAAGTATTTAACATTATCTCACGAGGAAAGAAAGGCACTAAATGCACTTGAACAAGACATCAATATCATTATTCTACCGGCCGACAAACGTGGTGATACCAACATCCTAAACAAAACCGACTACACAGAGAAAATTTTATCAATAATAAAAGACGATTCAAAATACAAACCTCTGTCTGCTCCCCACACTACTCTACAAACCTCATGCTGGGAAATTGGTCTCAACCCACATACACGAGCATGAGCTAGTGGACTGAAGACGAGACCACCTATCCCAGGTTGCCATGCACACATTTTACATTAATTCGCACGGGAAAGCACTCTTATTTTTGGCACCTGCACAAAGAGTAAAGGCCATGAATTCCTGTAAGCAATGCATAAGTCGACTTATAGATTTATATGCCACATAAAACTTCCTCAAAGAAAAATTCAAATGTGCACGGCAATACATTACGAGATAATTAACTGAAATTAACGCGTTTCGGTGCAATAATTACCCAAACGTAGAATCCTCTGTTAAGCATGGTTAAAAAGTTAATTTTTCTTGTACACATCCCAAAGTCTGATGACGAGCTAAGACACCAATTTTGAACATTAACATATTGAAGTTTTTATTTTTTCCAACTAATGTTACTCTTTTAATTAAATATTTTGGGATGCCCTTTTTCATTTTACTAATATATGGGTATGTATTTAGTAGATTGACTAACTCATGAAATGTCATCCTTGAAATTTAAGATGGAAGTATACATATATGAATTAATTTTTTAATTTAGTCAGGCTTTTTTGCCAGATTGGGGTCGAGATATGCAGTAAACATTTATACAGTCAAATGTAAGATAGTTTTCGAAAGCAAATGAGACTTGAATATCGCATTCTGGAATTCGGCTAATTTAACCAATATGTGAGCATCACGCCCACAATAACGCTTTTACTAAAAGTTAGTATTTTGTTAATGTTATTACCAAAACGAACAATTCAAACGTCCGCTGATTGCAGTATACAAATCAAAAACTTAAGAACTTAGAATGAGCTGCGTATTAAATTTTTCAACATATTGAAATATAATTTAACGTAACCATAGAAAAAGCTGCAGAGGACATTTTCTTTGGACAAAAATAAAACTGTTCAAATGTAATGCGGAAACACACTTTTACTTAAAACGTTCGTAATGCTTAATACCTGGGACTCAAACTAAACCCACACTTGAGGTAAATATTCAATATCTAATATTTAAACGCGTGTGTTGTCTAATTCACACAGAAAAATTGCTTTTTATTATTCTTGTGATTTAAAATTGCGGGGCTTTCGAATTCCAACTTCACACATCTCCACGCATGTTACTTTAGGGTAGTCTTATTTCTTTGATGAAATAATGAATGCAATAATGGATGACTTATTTAAGCACATTCATAAGTCTTGGATGAAGCCTAAACTGAGACAAAATATATTTTCCACATTTGTTTCTTAATATAAGCACAAAAGAGTGACCTGCATTGCATTTACCCCTGACGTTTGCATTCCGTCTTAGAAATTTGTGCACTTCGAGCAAACCTTCCCACTAATATTCATATGTCTTCTTGTTTAAGTTTCAAATTTCCAAACTTTTGATTCCAAGCAACTGTGTTTGCAGTGTTAGCCACATATCATAAAACCAATCAATTGCAAGCCATTATTTAATCGACGAAGATGAGAATCGTAGAAAATATACTTTTTGATTTTTTTGTCTATGTGCATTTAAGTTATCGATAATAATCTTTGTTTATGGCTTAACAGTCTCGTGTGCAATAAGTTGCAGGACTAAACATCTATGCTCAGAATACTATGATTTTCACTTTGTTTATATCGTTTCGCTTTCAGTACTGATGCACGGTTTTGCAGCCGGAATGTTTAATGGTCAACGGAAAATAAAGTAATGTTAGTTGGCTCATATAACTGTTTTATGATTATAAAAAATATTTTATACGTAATGTAGCCAATTGGTTGAAATGCAACGATTCAACACAGGATTGTCATTAACTGAGGGAATTAATCACCTTCCATATCTTCGGTATTAGTTGAAACCAATTGAAAAAGACAAACGCATTTATATATGTGACCATATTACAGCAAGAGTGGCAATTTTAAGAGCAATATGCCAAGTATTTGCACGTTTTACTAAATTTAATTAAAGCAGTAAGTAGATTTTTATGGAATTTTTATTTTGCTTACACTGATGAAAGCAGAATTAGATTGTAAAAATTGCGCATAATGTTTCACTTAATTCACTAATTAAAATGATTACAAATATGTGATAGGGTAGTCAGAACTCAAACACTCACCGAATGCCATCTTTATTTCAGCATGCAGTGGGTGGACACAGGTATGGCCAACAATATAAAGCATTACTTTAACCAACTTTTGTTTTAAGCTGACGCTTACTTAGCAGGTTTTGCGTCATGCAGTTATTGGTAAAAAAACCTTTGAGTTTAGGACTCCCAAAGAATCTTCTCATGAGTTTCACATTAAAAACTACTATATTCTACTTCCGTTAAGCGGATATTTAAATGTCAATAACAAAAAGAATTAGGAGGAGAAGGCTTATATAATTGCAACAGGAAGCACGTTACTCCATATCAAGAGTCCATGTCTTTTTTTGACGCAAAAACAAATCTGAACTACTCGAAAACCTAATATTTCGCAGCTATTTCAAAGACCAGTTTTTCAAAAGCCAGTATTTCAGAAGTCTTAATAACGCACTCATGTATTCAGATGCATCAAGTTAGAGCATTTTTTGCAAATTATACAGTTCATATTAAAAACTTTGTTGAACCATGTTTTGGCTCCTCAAGAGAATGATCATAAAGGTCCAAGTTTTGGTATCCATAATTGCCGAAACCGTAGGAAAACTTTTAACTCTTAAAGCACGACCCACATTAGCGGTAAGAATGAATGGCAGCAACCTTGTGACCCCAATGAAAGCAATCGGGCCCGAGTTTGCTTTTAACGGTGACGAAGCTGCATTCGGTGAGGGAGGTAAAAAACTGCATTAAAGGAATGTTTCCGGGTAATTGTTTACTACTCCGCAGCCCATCAATCAATGCGTTTATCTATGCAAATTACATTTACCTATTTGAGGTCGTTTTGCAGTATTCATGTCAACCCAGGAAGCGTACGTTTGAAGTTGGCTGAGATTTTCAAAACCAATGTAAAAGGTGAAAAGATTAAAATATTTATCCAATTCTTTCTCTGCTTGGAAGCTTTAAGGTTCCTCAGATTCCGCTCCTATATTATGGGTGCGATCATTAATTAAAATAATCAGAGGAAAACATTGTATCCATGTTTTAAACAAAATAACGGCATACTTCGTATAATGATGCCAATAATCCACAATAATTATGTACAAATTCGTGCCTACCTTTAACTAAATAACAAGCCGTTCAGTTTGTTATTTGATTGATATGTGCTAAAATAGCTTTTATATTTAATCTCTATAGAATAACTTAGGGTAAATTTCTTTAAAAACTTGTTTTGGTTTAATTATTTAAAGAGTTAGTTGAGGAGTCTATTGTGTATCATAAGTGAGGCTGAATTAGGGTTGCAGTTTTCAAGAAGAAAAACCGTGATGGTGATGAGTAAGCGACGTCAATTTTATTCGTCAGGACGTTTAAGTTTAGTGATGATACCCATATAAGCATTCGATAATTTGGGCTCGGCGCACATACGCTTTTGATTATTCATCATTAGGCCTTGGCAATTATATGCAGAATGTTTTTATTTTTGAGAAAGTTGGAAATGTATTTTAAGTAACGAAAAGCATTCTTTAAAAGCCCGTTGGGATCGCAGTATCCGCTATGACTGTACGCTTTTTAAGCACTGGAAACGCACAATATTGAAATTCACAGCTCTCGAATTTAAAATCTAGATTTCTACTCCACAAACTCCATTTGCGAGCAAGTGCACTAATCCGGTAAGTTGTCGATTTTTTGAAGTTTCTTATCAGCGATATAAAATCAACACTTCTGTCTGTTCAAGCTGACAAGTGTTAGCATTCTCCTACAGAGGCCAATCTCATGGAATAATGGTTTCCTTTACCAAAGTTGGCTCTGCTAACCCATCCAACCGTTTAATGTTTGACTTAGCCCCAGAGTAGTTTTCGGAGCTTTCTGGGGCATTTCTGTCTTACGTACAGTCAGCGCAAAGGATAAAGTGCTGTCAATTCTTATCTTGACATTTAAATGTATTTTAGCATGGAAAGTGCTTTTGCAGATTCCTCAGAAACTAGCCATTATAGATTCTCAGTCGCACTGTCAGCAAAATAACTACATATGTGTGTGTTTTAATGAAGAAGTAGAACGATGTTTGCAGTCTAATATCGAGTGATCTGGACTAGCATTATGCAGACACTACGCGTTTAATCGTGTGATAATATTGGCGGAAGTAATAACCGAGAACGGAAAGACTATTGCGAATTGATTGGCCTTCATCAGGCACCTTTACTTTAGTTCACACGATGGACACCCAAGGTTTGCAATGTTCATGTTCATTCTTTGTGTTAGGACTCTATCATTTTATTTTAGACTTATGTTATGAAGTCTAATGTGGGATATTTGACAGGGTTGGCTGAACATAAAAAAAGAAGCCGCCTATTGAATTTGATGACATTGGTGCCTCTGCTGGAAAGATATCTTAATAATGGATTTCATTGCTCTACATGACCACCCGTGATTGTATGTGACTTTAATAAGTAGTAAAAAAGCATCATTGTTGGTCTTTGTTCCGCTATACCCAGCTGCAATATAGATTCATGTGCCTTTTAAAACTGTATAACAGTTTTATTTTTCATTACCTTTACTCTTGTTTTTTTTATTATCGATTCCGGTCTAAGAAATCTGAAGCATTTTAGCAGCTATAATTTTCATTCATTTACCCATGCAAAAGACAAAAAGTATGTAGACTGCAGGTAATTTACCTGGAACAATATCACCAAAGCCAATTGTCGATAAAGTAACGAAGCAAAAGTATGACCATTTGAGATAATTGTCATCTTCCCAATGCAGAACACAATGGCTCCGATGAGTATATATGTTGTCATTATTGAGATCGAAAGACTGATTGGCACTGTGACGTTAGAAATGTCTTCTTGTGACAGAGCAGATGTTTTTAGTTCTCTCACTCCTGCATCTGACCATCTTAAACTTTGAAGGCTGTCACGTGAGTAGTAGCTCACTTGAAGTTGCATATCGCTTGTCGAACTGGCAACAGAAGCTAACATTGAGAGGCGTGATCTATCCAAGTCGTCGGAATATGTACATCTGTTTGGATTTATCCTCTTTTTCTGGCAGGCTTGAGATGAGCTGGATCCCCTTGCATTCGCCTTAAGCTTTCGAATACATTGATGCCCCAAGGGGCTTGAACCTGAATGTTTTTTATTGGTCTCATTATTGTGCCCGGTGGTCTTCTTTTTTGATAATGTAAAAGCATTTCCATAATTAGATGAGTTTGTGCGGAGTGCAGTCAACTCAAAAAACACATCGTTTTCATTTGACAGAGAAGAGTGCAGTTTTCGTGTTGCTCGGGAGCATCCAACGGCATTATATTCACTATCAGGGTTAGTTAGACTTTTGACATTTACTTCGTCATTGTCCTCTGTGTCTATAGAAAAGGTGGGGCAGCTTGTGATTACTGGAATTGGAGGCTGCTGATCTGATAAAACGCAACCGACTGTTGAGGTAGTATCTCCAAATGCTGGCAAAACATTTCGAGGGGTTATCGGGTTTTCTCTCTGACTCAGCCTCGTTTGCCTGCATCTATTTCTCAGCAGCCGTTTTTCCTGTTGGTAACAAAGTAGATAACGGCAAGTGGCGAAAGACTTTAGCAATGATTTAGAGGTGATCTCATCCGAAGGATCAGCGTGAAGAACAGTCTGTGTGCCGGTATTGTGCAGTTTAAAATTATCACGAAGCTGCCGGTCCGGTAGTAGTTTCGCATTCCTTTTTGTATGAGTGCCAAACATGTTGATATATTTTGAGTCACTGTTCCACAAAAACGGAGTGTTCTCGGGTTTGGATTTGGACGTTCGTGTCTTGATTCTGATATCATCACACATCTGAAATGAGGTAAATTGAAAAGTTCATACATTGCAGACCTCGAATTATCCAAAACATAGACAACGCCTTAAAAGGGGAGAAACAACCTCAATTGCCTTGGTTGGTCAACCTCTCGGTGATTAATTTAAACCATTGAAACGGTTTATTTGTAGATATTTACTAAAATTCATACTGTCATTACTTATAATAAAAAAGGACACGTTGTCTCGGAAACTCAGGAAATATAGGAATTTAATCCTCTAAAATTTCATATTATAAATATAAATAAATGTACATAGATACTATCGGTTGAATGATTAAGTACACGTCTCTTTGACTTATTGAATATCCCTAAGGTTTTTTAATAAGACCACATAACTGGTTATAATAAAGCCATGTTACAGAACGCGTAGATGAAAAAAACTGCATTTGTAGTATGAAACATTTCATTGTTTTGTTCGTGCTGCTGTTTGTAATTGCACGTTATACTGAATATTATTTAAATTTATATTATGAGAGTAATAACATTTTAGCATAATACAAACTAAGATAAGAATTTTTCAACGATTTTACACTTCAAGTTGCTTATTAAACGATCATTAAATTTTTCGTATGGTTTCTAGACTTAATTTCGTTCAATTATATAAGTGTAGCAGGTGTATTGTACAAAATATATATTCCGAAATTCCAGAATGTAAATAAAAAGGAAATTTTAAACGGGTTTTGTCTATAGAGGCACCTCGCCGGTTGCCAGCATCTAGAATCCTCAATTTTCAAATATATAAATTTGAATCATGCAACTTACGAAAACCCAACAGATAAAGTTATTTGAAAACTACATACGGCATTCGCATGTCTACAGATAGTATCGGAAAATGAAACTCTTTTTGTTTGAAATTTTCAATTTTTCTTCAACCATTTGCCTTGCTAGACCTTATATGACTTCGCGGATAAAATGCTCTTTTTAAACAAGGGGTCTTGGTTAACCGGTCGTTTTATATTTTTGGTGGCTTTATTCATTCCAGGTGTTTTTCTGGGGTAGTATTGCATCCTAGGCAAAAATACTTCAAATGTTTATAGGTCAGATCCAACGCATGCTTGGAGCGCAACTGAATAAGTTTGAAAGTTCACAATAATAATCATCTTGTTTTAGTGCATGCCTAGCCTTCTTCTTAAAAATACAAACACCAGAAAATTAAGCTTTAGTATTGATTGGTAAATCTTTTTCTGTAGAACTGGCTAATGTTTACACAACTGTTGAACACTGTCAATTTCAAAGTTAAAAACAGCTACCACAATCAAATATGGCATCTTAAAGAGCGAAGGAAAACAGAGGCCTTAGTCACATGCCGCATTTAAAATTGTTAAAGGTAGAAAACATCGTTTCAAAAAAAAATTAAAAGAATGAACCCAAACGAGCAATGCGGGTCCCTTCAAATTGGCGAGATCGTCATTTACCGTAACACTATTTTTCGGTTGAAATAACAATAAAGATTTTGGAAAAATAGGAAGACTTTTGAAGTAACGACGCATTGCGAAGTGTGTGAATAAACAGGAAATGATTTTGGATCTTATTTCAAAAACCTGCAATTTTTGCAGAATAGAAAACAAGCAGTTAAAATAAACATGCAGCGTTGCAACTTATTAATCTTTTTTAACCATAGTGTGGTTTTCCCTCCAATCAGAGATTGCACTTAGCTGAAGCACTGCCTTAGCTGCTTTTGCACCAACAAAAAGCTCGAACTGCTGACCTGTGCCTTACCTTTGCCTTGAGATACGTTTAATATGTTTGCAGAAAAAAAAGCACTGAACTGAGCTTTGTCTGCTTTAATTTCTCAAAACTATTTTTTTGTCCTCAGTTTCATATTTATATATCACGTTTCTAATCAACAGTTGCTCGAATAGATGGCATATACGTTCTTATATTTTTCCATTGCATACAGTGTTTCTTCAAAAAAGAAAATTTTTAAATACCTTTTAGTTGTTAAAATTATTTGAAATCAACAGCAAACGAATGAAATTAATTGAACGTGTATTGATAAAACCTGCCACGTATTCCTGGTGGGTTTCAAATATTGATACAGTTCATTGATCAAATTCGTTATTGTAAGACAGCATTCTGTTTGTGTTATTAGTTCAACCATGTCCAAATTACATCTGTTCGAATATTAATTAAACAGATGCTCGCTGTTCTACCATTCAATTTACATGGGAGTGTATCATTCGAGAAAGTGCTGGTGCCACGACACGAGTTAGGAAACAATAACTTCCATCAGTGATATTATAATTTGCTTTTAATCGTTTAAAGTTGCAAGACTTGATGTGTATCATCTATGAATGAACTAAAACCTGGAAAATTTAATTTGAATTGTCTTTCGTGTAATGTGAGTTAATGATTCAATGAAATTGCATAAGTGATAATTGCAAGGAATAATTTTGACTAGTGCTGTCCATTATTTTTCAGTAAACATGGAACGCAAGAAACCACATTTAGAGACATGTGAAGAAATATTTGATTAAAAGACAAAAGCATTAATGAACTAGCTCAGAAGCTGACTTATTTTTTTGTGCCACGCAGATCAATAATGAAGAAGCAATTGCAAACTTTGATCTATTTTGAATTCGCAACTGCTATACATGGATGGGTGTGCGTCACGCACATAGACCAGATTAAGTAACTTTTAATTATCATGGAGTATTTCGTGAACAACAGCAATTCCTTTGTTTTATACTTGGACGCTGTTATACAGCCGACCAAATGACAGTGTACAGATGGTGCTTTGGTTACCTCAAAAAATGTGGAATCATAGACTACAATTCAAGCTACATTACAACTAGAACAATTCCAGAAACCTAAACATACCCCAGACACCAAACAGTTAAATTGCTTAAGATATTTTTAGTTAATTTGTTTAAGGTCATCCGAGTTTGAAGTTTGCTCAAAATAAAAAACTAACTTCAAGTTTTGTTTATCGCAATAACCCTTTTAACATACGACCATCACTTTATTGGATGAAAAGCATGCAGGTTACAATGTGTTACTCAGCTTTGCCCTATGAACTATGCCTATGAGATATGCTTAAGCGTACGCTGCAAGATGTCACAGACATTGTATCCCATTGCCGGTGCATGCTAAATATCGTTCCATCCCATTCTCCAACACATACTTCGGTCAAACGGTCTGTAGAAGGAAGAACTGTTGAACTTACACGAAGACCTCTTAAGCGATTGTTTTCTCTGTGGTCTCCAGTTGTGAACTATGCAATTAAGCTCACACATTTTCTTATCTTTCAAATCTTATGGGGCAAAAAATAAAACGCCATTGCTACGAAGGTCTATACGAAAGCGAATTGTTTTGACTGCTCAACATTAGTATTGCATAGTAAATAACTTCCCTAGAATATTCAATTTGTTTCAGAAATGATTAAAATTTCATCAAATGTCTGTTAGAAATCAACATTTTAGGTAATTCTACGTAGCGTTGCAGACTGGGCGAGATTATTATAAAATTAACCCCTGAAGTGTGGCGTGTTGTCTGTTGGTGTCGCACTAGCTTATCTATGATTTCGTTAATTCTCAAACTGTCAGATTTTTTATCTTGATATAAAAAGCAATATACCAACTGGAAATCCATTAACATTTTAATGACTATAATAAAACCAAATCATTTGAATATTTGCTAGGATGGCAAGTTACAAAATAGCATGAATGCTTTATTTGAAATTAAAATGAAGCTATTTACTGCTCGGCCTGTCAAAATTTGCTCTGAAAGTTAATGTATTCCTTCGTCATTTCTATAAACGAACCAAAACCATTATTTATTTATTTATTTTTTCTCACAAATATTAAAATAGAAACAATTATATAGATTTATTTCATAAAAAGTTATCAATAATTCCTGGGCATAAAATATTTGACTTTGACACATATTGCATATTAAATTAACTCAGAAAGCAAAAACAGTGAAAACATATGCCAAAAATTAAATTTATAATGAAGCTTTGTGTAAACTGATAGATGCATTCACGTATAAGAATGGGAATGATATTTATGAGAAACATATTTTAGATTTTCTTATTAAGAATCGTTGGAAAATTAAAAAACTATTCTGTGCAAGATTTTTGGGATATATCTTTATGCAAAAGTCATTACTTTTCAATTTGGTTTTTAAGTGGATAAATTTGCAATTTAATTAGATTTTTTGCTGATTATTTGTTGATTATGAGAAAGCATGCTTTTGGTCACATACCTAATTTATGCATATAACGCATTCAGTTAATGTATAGTATAAATATTCAATGTAAAAACCCACATTTTTGCGTAGATGTTGGCATCAATTTTAGAAAAACATAGACCTGACGTCTAAATAAGTTAACAGAAATACATTCACTTTTAATTTCCTTGAGTTTGTTAAATGTTTTAATTGACCTGTGTTTCACATATTGCTATTTCATAATTCACGTAAAGTACCAGGCTCCACTAAAGACGGTCATTTGCCAGTCCTTGCTGCCTTTATCATGTTAATTTGTTTGTTACTTAAAAGGTGAACGTATTTGTTTACATTTTCGATCAACACAGATACAAAGATTAAAAATAAAATAATGATACTTACCTCTGTCCTTAAGTTTTGATCAGAGACAATATCCACTTTGATTCTGGCGTCATTTCTTTGCTCACCACATATGTTGCCATCCTTCATCAATGTGGTGCATGTACCCGAGTCGATTTCTTTTAATTCGTTGAGATGGGTTGGCGTTGCTCCTATGCGCTTTAGTATCCGCAGGTTCGATCTGCAAAAGGTTTCGGGATTGTCCTGACCGTATTGCTCTTCGACCTCCATTTCCGCCGCTTGTGAATTCCAGATAATCAGCGATGTACCTGCATGTTTCAAGTGACTGCTTTTTAAACAGTTGCCTTCACAGCATCTACGGCATATCTTTGAATACAAAGTCCGAAACAATGTCGCCAGGTAGTCGCCAATGTTTGACAGGTAGAGAAAAACCAGCGGTATGCCAATTAGTGCGTAGCCAATTGTCAGTAATTTTCCTAGATTCGTCTTTGGAACAGCATGCCCATATCCTTAGGAAATAAAAAAAACACAAATAAATTGGAGGAATACTCTTAGAATCTTGTTTAGTCGTCCAGCAAATAATGAAGGTGTAAATGCGCAAGAAGTTCATAATCACATGTTCCTACGTTATATCACTGTTTTTAAAAAACACCAGGATCTACTTTATTCATTTTAAGCTGAGTCTATATTAAACCTCAGCCCTTTTTAAATAAAACATTAATTATTTAACTTATTAAAATACTTAAAAACGGGAACGTTTAGATTATAAATGTGCGCTTCATTCCGTGGTTTAGATCTCACAGTAAAGCAATGGTATTTCATTCACGTTGTTGCCAAATCTTTCATTTATGTATACTTACCAAACAATCAAAATGGTCTATTTTACTTCAAAGATTTGAAATAAATTGAAGTTTTCAACGTTTTATAACCTTGGTGCATGCATTACGAGCGAGATAGTACTTTTAGTCCATAGGATACAAGAAACAAACACCTTTCCCCAAAAGAAATATTTTTGGGCTAACTCAATCAAAGGATAAAAATTTTGCAGTCTTAACCGACAAATTACCAGATTTTTACCGAAAACCTAACATTAAGCCTCAACCTAAATGCTAGCCAAAAAACGATCTCAAATCTAACTTATTCATAACTCAAAACTTAATGTTAATCTGATTAACCTAGAAATATAAACTTTATTTCTGCATCATTCCGTTTTACCTTATATTGGTATATAACAGAGCGATTCATAGTAAACACATTCATCTTCACATTTTAAGGATCTTGCATTAAACACTCATTTTAATATACAATGTGGGAACTATTTTTAGTTGCGATCACATGACCTGTTAGGGAAATCTCTACATGTTTACTAACCACTCACCAGTAGCCTCCAGTTTTCGGTGATTTTTTGTTTATATATAAATACTCTTAGATAAAATATCTTATTTTTACGTTCATTACTTTTGTCTTTTTTATCTTCAGCAACAATATTGGGTTTTTTATTTAGATTCACTCGAAGACGAGGATAAAGACGTATTTGTTAACTTATTTATGGTACATATAATGAAGGACAACACTAGTTCTAATACGTGTTACTAGGATATCCGCTATTTACCTTCTTTTAATTTGTCATATTTAACATACTCACTGATAGTCAACTTCAGGTGCATTCTCCAATACTTCAATAACTTCCCTCTTATTACAGTACCTTAAAACTTCAAATTACACATAACCCATTCAAGTAGACAAATAATTATCCCAAAAAATGACGGCAATGGATGTGAGAAGATTAACATTGCTGCCATAACCACAAAGTTAGCAAATGCTTCACTTTGCTGCCTTGAAAGCGACAATAAGGTTCACCGATAAAAACTGCATAAGCCTGGATAGATACTAGCATTTTTTACACCTAAACGTTTGTTAGAAATTCGAAGCTTAATTTTAATCGTACACACAATACCTACTTAGAAAATTGGGCATGTAATGGATAATATTCAATTAATATTTTGCAGAAAGGAATAACGACATCACCGTTTCGGACATACTAACCGCTGTTTGATGATAGCAGATAACCAAAAGTTTGATTGGCTTCAGTTTTAGATTCAGATACGTTGGTCAATCTGAATTGTAAGTCTACTTTTTCATAAACCTGCCAAGTGTCTTTTGTTCTCACATTTTCATTAAGGAATTTTAAAAAATCTTTCAAAAGTTTTTAATAGATCCTGTTATATATGTTTGTGCCTGACATTTCTATAAGTATCATTCTTTAGTTTAGTTGAACCCACTCATGATTCCTCTTCGCTTTAACAATATGAAGCCAGAAGTAAAGTAATTCACACAAGTTACTATAATGAATGATTTATGGTGTATTTCGCTAATATTGCATGCTTGGCATATTAATTTTGCATACAAGTTTTAAAATGTGTTCACACTCTTTGAGGAGAACAGGAAATATTTAATTTCCAAAAGCTAATTAAACAATCCTTTAAGGAGAAACAGTCAAACTCAATTTACACAATTTGATTTACCTATCGTCGTGATGACCGTAACTGCAAATAAAATAGATCCCTCCCAAGACCACTTGAGGTCATCTGGAGAATCTTCACCGTTCCAGCCTTCGGTATCCATAAATTTAACTAATTTTCGCAGGCTGCCGTGAAGTTCTTGGCGCATCTTCCGTCTAAGGGTATAGTCAATAACAGATAACCAGCGTCTATTTCGGTCGAACTGCAAATTTTGGGATGATCGATGGACTCGCTGATGCAAAGCATTAGAAGAAGAAGACCTTCGTTTTCTTAAGGTTTCTAAAGCTCCATTGGCCTGTAATCCAGCCGATAAATGTTCACGTTTCGGAAGTTTGTAATATGAATGCGTCTGTGTATCGTATGACAGAAGATGATACCGGAGCTGACGGAGAATTTCCGAAGATATTTTATCAGCCAAACCGTCTCGCATTTCTTTTCCCTTGAGTTTTACCATCTTTTCGTGTTCCAATTCAACTGCGCGAAATAAAAGCCCACCAAGAACAGTGTATCCCACCACTAACACTGAAAGACCAATCTGTGAGAAGATAAATGCGAGGAAGCGCTTGAAACCAGTACGGATTTTTTTAATCTTCTGACGCCTTTTGTCAGCCTTTTGCACGTAGGTTACTTTTTCAAGAAGATTGGTTGGAGGTCTAGATGCAAGAGCGAAGCCTGCACTAAAGTTTCCAAAAAATCGCGAAAGTCCCAGGTGATCTTCTTGAGATCGAGGTGCTCCAAGGTGCCTGCCGAGCATTTGCTTGAAAAGGTTAATCAAAACATTGTTTGCTGTGAGTTGGAATCTGCAGCAGTTTTCTGTTTAGACAGCCAACTGAGGGACTTGACGATCTGCAAGAATTCGAACCTCTAAGGTATTTACAAACGCTCGGTAGCCTTCGCACTGGAATGGTCATTTCAAAGCTAGTAGCAGCTGAGAATTTCTATGCTTTCGGCCAATCAACTGAAATCTTGTCTCGAGCGAATGGAATGTGGCGATCGTAAAAGTAATGACTATTTAATTAAAATTTCCAAAGGCAAAGATAAATCTTGATGGTTTAAAAACTAATCCTATCTGCAAAACTATTATAAAAAATAATTATATTTCATCACAAGTGACAATATAAATCGCAGATTCTATTGGCGGGCAGTGCAAATCAGGCTTTTCGGTAAAGGCAGCGTTGCGAATCAGTAAATCTTATGATAGGCAGAAGGCTGAAAGCTTATCATTTTTAAAAAAGAAATATATATATGGTAGAAAATAGAAAAGTGTAAACAAAGCCGATAATTTTTAATTTAAAACGTTTTAATCCTGCACTATTAATAATGCTCAACGCCTGAAAATACCTTAAATATCTCCGCATATCCCGTTTACGCAAGCGATGATAGTATAAACTCGAATATGAAATGCTGCTTGCAGATAAAAGAGAATAATGAGCATTATTTATCGGTTTATCCTAAACTCCAAGAGCTCATCAATCAAAAAATTAAAACCTATTTCAGCTGAGGACATCAATATATGTTTAATAATATTAACGGAAAGGACTGCATTAATGTATGTTTTACAGCTTTTAGATTAACCGTTGTTTACGGTGCCAAAATACACATTTATTTCAGTGAAAAGCGTTTGGAAAATTTTAAACTTCCTGAAGATTTTACCTATCTAAAGACACATTTTCCCTTATGAATATTGCTTAGTAAAATAATACATGCTATATTAATGACAATATGAAGGTTAAATTAATTAAGGAGCGAATGGAAACCATCGCAAATCCCTACTAGATTATTTAAATATAATTCTGACTCATATTAACGGGGTTTCGACAAAAAGGGGCTCAAAATAGTCAAAAGGTTGAAGTCGTTTATAAATAACATAGGTTTAAAGAAATAAATACATCCTCAAACAAGGTAAAGGAAGTACATTAAAATATTTGCCGAACCATATACATCGAGCGAAAAAACAAAAACACTTAGGTTTTGAACTAATTTAATGAAAGTTTACCAAGGTTTAACATGGATACATAGTGCCATGTGAAAAATAATAAATTTTGAAAAAGGTTAAGTCTGGAGTAAAAAGCCAAATGGGCTTAATGATTTTCTTATGTGTATTGCTCTGGTACAATTGATTTAACAAGACCAAAACTAATAAGCACAATTACCGACGTTAACTAAAAGGTGTTTTGCGTTTCCGTGCAAAACAAATAAAGCATGATAAGCAGAATCATTCTATTCTTAAAAAAAGAAAGTTCGTTCATAGTAAAATGTTGATATCGAGGTAGTGCATGCATATGCTGGCATAAACTTGTAAGTTATAATGCCAATTGTTCGTCTTTATGCCTCGTAATGGTTAGGAATATGGGCATATTCTATAATCACTGAAAAAAGTTCAATTCTCAAGTAATGTGTTTAAATTGCGAGCATATGGTTAGATATTTTTGGAAATGTGATTCCTTTTTGTACGTAATATAGACATTTAGTTGGATAAGATGTTATTTGTTAAAAAAATATGTTAGCATCCATGTGGCTTTTCTTGCGCATATAAATTCGGCACAGCGTAAAAATAAGCAGGAAATTAGCATTTAGTTTAAAGCTTATTATTAGTGCCCTCTTCAGAAAAGCGCTTAACCTGTCTAAATGTATAGCATATTTTAAGTTTTTAAGTTTTGTAAACAATGCGAGATGTAGCTATTTTCTAGCAAATTTCTCCTTTACAACTCAAAGAGAAAATTAGATTGTGGATAATTTTGTAACATTGACTTATGTAAACCCTTTAACAGGACACGAAAAGCAATCATGTGTTATCTTGATGCCCTTGTGCCAAACTCTAGGGTTGGGTTGAATGTTAGATGGTTAGGTAAATAGTAAGGGTAGTTATGGATACGATAACTACACACAATTATATAGTAAAAAAGATTCAGGATTTCCTATGCGTTTACACATCAAGGCGAACTGCGATACTGTACATTGTTCAATAATGTTTTAAATACTAAAAAATAACTGCTGTTTATTTTAGACCAGTTTGTGCATATTTCGTTTACCAATGCATTCATATAAAGGATCTTTAATAAGATTGCCTATTTGTGGATATTAATTTTGCATTTATAAAGGATTTTACAATGATGTGTGTTTTTAAGGTTGATCCTGACTAGAAACTTAGAACACCCATAGCAGATGCACACATGGGCATGTCTTTTTGACTACCAAGGGGATTTCTCTGTAAAATTGAAGTGAATATTCTGATGACGGCGTTCAGGTTTCCTCAGCTCACTGAATTATAAGTGAGTTGTTTTTGGATTTAACTGATTGTAGTCAATTGCGTTTGTTAAAGGTTTATGTAGTGGACTGTTAAGATAAACCTTGATAAATGACAAAACCTGAAAGCTTCTACCAAGGTACAGATATACGTTTATTCTAATTTACATAAACAGCACATCAGCTAACATTTTACACCTTAATTAGGATAGACTTTATACGTCAGAAATGGAAGTCCATGAATGTGGACTTTGATAAAAGTTGAGATGTTTAATAGGTTTTTCTCCAATCAGTGCTTTCCTGGGGTATTATGAAAACGAATACCATGTTATTAAATGTTTTTTTTTCATCGCACAAACACATACAATATTGAAATATCTTGGCCTTTTTTATGTTACTCTGGCGTATCTTGTTTACTTAAATTGCCTAATACGCTTACACTTCGTGTATTTTGCGTTCTTGTGATATACCTGTCTAATTGAATTTGTCAATTAAAGATTTAAACAACAAGATAAAACATGTTTTCTTCGAGATTCCATCTCTATACTACAGAAACCGTCACTTTGATAGAAAGAATAGTATTTTACAATAAATGCGAGAAGCCTCTGCCTTAGGATTGGCAAATGACATTCGTGTGTCGTTCATGATTTCCATGTCTCGTGGATATCTGCTTATTCTTAAATTGAACTGCTCTTCATATGATGTAGGTTTTTACTTTGTATACACACATGCAAATCACCTACTGCATCGGGTCTCTGCATTCAATCTGCGTTCTCATTTTTAGAAATAGTAAAAACGGAAAATGGGACTGCTAGTTCCATGTTATTTCCTTTGAAGGAACATAACTAATGGGATATCTAGCGTCGCCAAGCTTTGCGAACTCAAATTCTACAGGCAAACTGTCATGTTGGGTTTTCGGTTTAGGTTTCCGTTGACAGATTTCTTAAAGTTGGGTTTTGAATACATTGGAACTGTTGTTGTCTTTGCTATAAAAAACATTAAATTGTTCGCACGTCCTATTTCTCAGATCTGAAATAGTTAAATCTTGGGTTTGTTAATATGCCCGAAGAAAAAGACCTTAGTAGTCGTTTGATTGGGAGTAATCAGGCAGTTGAGGTAGTTCATGAATGTACAATGACATTGTATGAACAGATTGATTCCACTTTAAATGTTGGCCTCTAAAAACAGTCCATATTTCAAGAAGTAACATTGTTCTGTTATCTCAAGATGATATAAACTTCCCCGATCAAAATTGGTGTCCGAACCTTAACCATACATAATGCGTTAAATTCAGAATTGTATAAGTAAAGAAATATTTGTTTTTAACACTTAATTACGGCGTAACTTCTACAAACTCATCCTGTTTTCTACAAATCAGTTCACATATTTTAGCACATTTATTAAAATCTGTCAATTTTACCTTACTTTTTCTCCTTAAACAGCCTATCACCTTATGTTTATCGCTGGCGTGTAGAGTTAAAGCGGTTTTTTGTGACAGATTCTTTGACTGAACAATAAAGGCAAGGAATGGTTTTGTTGTTCTGCCTGTTAGCTATTCATCACATCTTATTCTCTTGTAATGTTTATATTTTATCAATTCATTATAACAATAAATGTTACTAAGAAGTTCAAAATTTTATTATTTCTTCCGCGAAGTACAATAGCTAAATAATAATGGTATTTTTTTATGGGACATTTTGAAAGGTAACAATTTTATGTATGAGGATATCAAACGGGCTTTCTTCAAGAATTTTGTATGCCAAATAACTACAGCCATCAGGCTAAATTTTCCATGCAATTGCAAGTATAATTAAAGATTACCTTCGATACATATTTTACTCCACTTTACATTTACGTTATAGCAACACTACATATGCTAGGATTGAACGCAAAATGTTGTTTTCAAATAATTTATATATAAATGAGCCTGAAATACATTTGGCGTTATGCAGGGATTTTACTTTTTTCGTTAAAAGATGTGGGCTAGAATTCTCCTCGATAACGTTGATGGTTCGATATATATGCGCGTTCACCGATTGGTTACAGAACCCACCCGTCACACTGTACCCTGGAAATAACTCTAGAACCCCATTTTTAACCGCAAATGTATTGTCTTATAGGCAGATTAGCATTATCACAACCACAAGTGAGACTGAAATTGCCATAGCTGGCTCCTTAACCCCAGTTGGGGATACAGTTGAGGTGCGAACCCACATTCTGTTGGATATAGAAACGATGCTCTAGCCATTAAGTCATGTGCTCATTGTCTTCAAGTTTCAACTAGGGATATAACAATAGTGAATGCATGCTCACCGGTCGGTTTTAAGACTCACTCATCAAACAAGGCCTTTGGATGACGTCTTCGGCCTATAATTTAAATCGTATTGCGGCTGCTGCTTGGGCTCCAATGCTAGTCCCGAGGCACACCAAGGCGTTTGTGGCCATAACCGACTGGTAAGGATGCATTCATTCTTGTTACTATTCTTAGTCACGACTGGCAAAAAACGCGTCCATGGTGCAGTGGATTAGAGCGTTGGACTGCTCAAATACGGGTTGCCTATTTATGACTCAGGTGCAGCAATACCTGGGATTGAGTATGTTTAGCGCATAATAGATAATAAACCAGAAATGGCGATTCAAAACTCTCTTGTTTTTGTCGAAAAATTTATTAAAGCTCGTTCACTTGTATAGGTGCAACATCAGAACATTGTATATTTTCAAATCAAATCTGTTTGCATTGATTAATTTTGTAAAATAAAGTATTTTAAAATACCCCTTGATATGAATTCTCATCAATACAGTGCGTTTTTTTTGTAAAGGCTGATGTTTGACGAGAAGGTTCTTTTAAATTTGCTTTAAAGATAAAGATTATTTAATCACAACTATATTGTAAAAGCAGTTACTTTATTTAAAGATACATTCGGCAATTTAGCTTAAAAGGTTGCATCCCGACTGATCTTAAATTTGCCCCTCAGCCAATACTTAGCTGACAAACATTGTTGTTAAATTTTAGAATTTAAAAACAATCCCAATGAAAATTGACAGTTGCATTATTTGTAACCGCATTTTCGTATAGAGGGGATAGGCCACTTAATTTGAGAAAACACTGTGCACTTACAGATATCAATTTAAATAACATCTTTTTTCTGAAAAAATCCTATATTTCATGCTTTTCTGTAGGTCTTTTGAGTCAAGTGAAATAAGTACATTGCATTGTGTGTTCAATGCAGTTTAATCTTTCAGATGGTATTATCTTTTTTAGAAACAATCCAGTCTATTTACTGCGATCTGGTTGGTTTTAGCCTGCATGCCGTTATTACTGTTGACAGATATAAAGCCTTCTATTGTCGTCATTTTAACCAAACCTATGTGGGCAAAAACGTATTGTTTGTTCAATCAGTGGGTTTTGCTATGCTGCTGTCTGCATTCGCCTGTATCTTTTACAGAAAGTTTCCTATTTGCATGGTCTTTATCAACAGATGCCCTTCAAAAATGCTATTTGTCCGTTTACCTGTGTGCATTTTACAGTGGAAGCTGGGAGCCTACCCCATGACCATTCAAATGGATCCATATATATATATAAATGGCAACGACGTTATACCGAACTTCCGACATAGATACTAGCTAAAAGCCCAGACACGTGTTTCGCCGATGTTTCTGCTGCTGTGTGACACAGCAACGATGGGTTCGGCTCCTCATTGGGTCCCCCAGCGTTCTCTATGCGGTTTCTGGTATATGGACTCCAGAGAATAATCGGGTAAATAATTTCTGAAATTATTAAGTGCAGGACATGGAGTCAGGTGATTTGGACATGACTTTTTAGGGTCAGTTCCGAAATTTCAATGAACATTTGGGTTGAAGGCAATCAACCAGTGTGGAATAACCACGTAATGCCCATTCTTCAAACAAGTAGTACTACAAGTAGTATGAATCTTATATGGCAAAGACGTTATACCGTACTTCCGACATAGCTACTACCTAAAAGCCCAGACACGTGTTTCTCCGATGTTTCTGCTGCTGTGTGACACAGCAACGAGGGGTTCGGCTCCTCAGTGGGTTCCCCAGCGTTATCTATGCGGTTTCTGGTATATGGACTCCAGAGAATAATCGGGTAAATAATTTCTGAAATTATTAAGTGCCGGACATGAAGTCAGGTGATTCGGACGTGACGTTTTAGGGTCATACCCGAAATTTCAATGAACATTTGGGTCGAAGAATATCAACCACTGTGGAATAACCACGTAATGCCCATTCTACTATATATATATATATATATATATATATATATATATATATATATATCGCGTTTATTATCTCCTAAAGAAGACGAAGAAGAGGAGACGCATTCATGGACCAAATTGTATTTGTACTGACGTTTCGGAAGCCTTCTCACTTCCATCATCAGAGTGTAGTGCTTGCTACTCCTGGTGGTCTTGAGTTAGTCATTCTTGCCGCGTGCCTCGTATTATATCCATGGTGGACGCGTGAACTTTGACCTGCCCGATCGCTGCTGACTTCCTTGACCATCCCGAGGTAAAACGCCGGCGGGCTCGCGTGACCACTGTCTCCTTTGGAGCCGTCGTAGTTTTAAGCAAGGCAGCGTGCCGGTTGGCCTCCCCGTGTCAATCAGCGGACTGATTAGTCGCTGCTGCTTTCGTGAGTTGTTATCCGTTTTACGGGCGCATTGGTGAGGCAGTGTTTGACTTTGGTCATGTGACCTTTGGCCGCTACCCCGCTTTTCCGTGAGCGTGGGCTCTCTGTATCGTGTGCTCGTTTGCCTTATTTACCCTGGCCGAACTGATCCGAGTCTTTTACGACGCGCCTGGTAGGCGGGGTATAAGTCTATAGCTCGGTTGAGTGTGCCAGTCGAGGAACAACTCTCGAGCACCAGTCTGGCCATCTTCTCATTGGCTCGGCCAATCGCCCTCGTTTTCTCAAAGGCGAAATCGTGGTTCAGCTGTTGTGCGTGACCATAAACCAAAGACAACTTGTTTTTACGGTTGATTGCAATTTGGTGTTCATGCAACCTTGTGCCTAGGCGCTTGCCCGTTTCACCAACATACCTTGCATCACAATCTTGGCATGGTTTGCTATAGACCACGGCTGATTGTTTTGTTACTGGTAGCTGGTCTTTGGGCTCCATGGCTTGCTGTCTGATAGTGCATTCTTGTTAATGAGCTACGCCAATCCCAAAAGGTTTTAGGATTCTTGCAGTCGCCTTTGAAACGTTCGTCATATAGGGGATTGCAAGCCAGAACTTTGGCTTTTCTTCGTTCGACCGCTCAAACTGAGGCTTCCTGAGGCATTTGCGGATAAAGGACTTTAGATAACCGTTGGCTGTAAAAAGGGCATGTAAGTACTATATCTCCTCTTTCTTCCTACTGTCGTCACTGCAGTGTGTTTGGACACTTCGGAAGAGGGTTCTGACACAACTGCGATTGTGGCCAACAGGGTGGTTTCTTCGAAAATGGAGGATGTGCCTAGTGTTGGTTGCCTTACGGTAGACAGTTGTCCTTATCTTCCCGTCTGCCAGCTTTGTTACATGGACGTCAAGTAAGTGCAACTGATTGTTGACCTCTTCCTCCATGGTAAACTGGTTGTTGGGAAAGATTGAATTCGACAATGCCCTGCAAGCCTGCAAGTGACTCCTCTTGATTATGAAGAACGCGTCATCGACGAATCTGGCCCAGAACTTCGGGGGGTACGAGCGGAAGACCAGCTGCTCAAGCCTCTGCAAATCTGCTTCGGCAATTAGTCCAGACAGAGGCGAGCCCATTGGCGTCCCTTTCGTTTGCTCGTAGGCCTGGCCGTTGAATGTGAAGAACGTCTTAAGACACAGTTCTAGGAGTTCGATAATATGCGCTTGTTTGAGTTTTTGGTCGGTCTCGTCATATTTTTCTTGGAGAAAGCCGTCGATAGTATCGATAGCCAATGCGGGTTGAATGGAGGTAAACAACGAGATCACGTCAAAGGGCACCATCACCTCGTGCCTCTACTTCAAGATATTTAATGTGTGTTAAGAACTCCTCAGCTGACTTCACTGTCCACATCGTATCCTTTGTTAGGAAACAAAGTCGCTGATACAACCACTTTGACAGCCCAAAGGATGAGGTGTCACGTAAGGAGACGATGGGGCGTAGGGGCACTCCTGGCAGGCCGTAGAAGCGTGCTATCGCGGCATCAGTGGCTTTTGTGGCCAGCGCTTCTCTTCACGTGAGAGCTCCCGCCGTCCTTAGCTTGTCGATCGTTTTTTTTATGCTGCTCGCAAGCTTTTTGAAGTCACTGGTAGTCGGTGGTAAATAGGATTCCTTCTCCATCAAGAGGTTACTCAGTTTTGCTCCGTACCCGGACCTATCCATGACGACAATCGAGCGCCCTTTGTCGGTGGGCAGGGTTACGATGTCCTCTATTTTTCGTATTTTCAGAAGTTCTCGTTCTTCTGCCTTTGAATTTTTGTTGTCTGACGTTGGTGCTGGAGGAGCACATTTGCTACTTGTTGCCGCATGGCGTTTTTGCACTGCTCAACAGCAGCGAACTTCTGGGGCGCTGACTTCAAGGATGCAATGATGTCTTCTGGTCTAGCATCTTTCGTTTTGAATTTTGCGTCATAGGATAGAACCGCTAATTGTTGCTGAGTGAGCCGATGGGACGACAATTTGTGAACCAGGACACCATCGGAAGAAAGTTGCTTTCTCCAACTGATTTTTTCATAAGACCAAATTGTATTTGTACTGACGTTTCGGAAGCCTTCTCGCTTTCATCATCAGAATGTAGGACTTGCTGCTCCTGATGGTCATGCGTTAGTCAGTCTTGCCACGTGCCTCGTATATATCCATGGTGGACGCGTGAACTTTTACCTGCCTGATTGCTGCTGACTTCCTTTGAACGTCGGCGGGCTCGCGTGACCACTGTCCCATTTGGAGCCGTCGGGAGGTCTATGGAAGTCAGCAGCGATTGGGCAGGTCAAAGTTCACGCGTCCATCATGGATATAATACGAGGCACGTGGCAAGACCAACTAACTCAAGACCACCAGGAGCAGCAAGCACTACATTCTGATGATGGAAGCAAGAAGGTTTTCAAAATGTCAGTACAAATACAATTTGGTCCATGAACTCGCCCCTCTTCTTCTTCGTCTTCTTCAGGAGATGATGAACGCGATAAGATATCAGGACCTCAAATCTTTACGCATATATATACATGGTAGTTGGGCGCTCACCGTTCGGTTACAGGACTCACTCGTCCCGCTGTGCCTTGGGGCTTACCCTACAGCCACGCTAACAGCCACGAGCGGCTTTTCGGTTATATCAATCTTCATATATATATATATATGTCCAGCAAATTTTTTTCGGAAGGAAATGTTAGGTATGCGCTGCAAGATGAATCATTATTTGACTAGTAAATTATTAATTGTTACAGCTTCAATTTACCCATTATTTCTAGGTGTGCCTAGTTTTCAAATATTCCACATGCCACGCGTGCTCTTTTGGTTTCTGTCCCCTACTATTTTATCGCCATCCAAGCATTCTGCATTGATTGTTTATTTGCAAAGGCGATTAAATTACATCGTTACTGAATCGCCCACCAAGACTCTCCCTTAGGCAGCAAGTATTTTTACTTGCAGATGAATTGACTGATGAGTCCTCTGTGTTAGCTTTGACATTTTTCTTAAGCTAATTCCGGTCATGTTAATGGATTGTCGTAATCAGTACCGTATGTGCAGTTTCCATCGCCATCGGTGTATTTAAGGTTCAAAAGCTGTTTTTTTTAAGATATTTTTCCATTCCATCAAAATTAAAAAATATGCTTTCCATGTGTTAATACCTGCCTTTGTTTCTTTCTTTAAGCTCAAATGTCTTGAATTTATACACAATAGCAGACAATGCACAGTTACATTTCGACACTTACTTGTACGCATTATCCATTTTACCAAAATACCGTCGCGTTTTTTGACCTCCACGAACTCCGCTCACATAGTTACGCCGATGTGCACTCTTTATGTCATTTTGATTAAATGTCTGAGAATTCTTTCTCTAATGTTTCCAAATATCTGCTGTTGCTTTTATGTATATCATAGTCATTTGATTCCCGTTCTAATTTGGATATTTAGCGCCACTATGTAACACGCGGAAACGAATTAATAACTCAACTCAACGACGATTATTCAATGCTAGATTGCAAGGGACTGCCTACTGATAACTCATATAGTGATGGATTGAACTGGAACACGTTATCAAAAGAGCTACTGCTACTGAATATTTCGTTTTTTTTTAAAAATAAAACTTCAATGTCTTATTACTTTAAAAACTTCAAATACAGAATTTTGTCAAACAAATTATATTTAACTAAAGGACTTTAAGCAAATTTCATTGGGCAGATAAGGATTTGAGCCAGAATTTTATTTGACTAAAGGTATGTACAAACAGTTAAGTAACAGATCACTTAACTCAATAGACTGTGGACCAAATAAAGATAACATTCAATCTTTGGTTCAAAGATTCATTATATAAACCAAATATTAAAAACAAGTGTTGAAATCCTTTAAGAAAGATTGAAATAATTCTGTCCAGAAAGTCTTTCCGTATTTTTGTGAATTTATAAATGTCTTACGCCTAGTTAATAGTAATTTCTAAATTGAAATGTTGATAATTAAACGGAATAAAAATACACTTCGTTTTTTGTGTTCAGGACTACAACAAGCATTGCGTACTAAATTTCGAAGAAACGACCATCTTTCCTATGTTCCATTAAAGATTTTTGCTCTCATTATAGCAAGACTGGTAAATTAAAAGTGGCAATTTAGTTTGCTTTATTTAACTCAATGCAAAATTCTTCTCTTAATTTGCCTGTAGGGCCTCTGATGGAAAAATTAACTTAAATCGGTAAATTTTATTTTTTCGAAAGCATTATTTAGCTTACTTAATAAAACTGACGAAAATGTAGCAGACAATAAAATAATCCGAATTTCAAGGGAGACTGGTTTGCTCTCCCAAAATATCACCCTGGAATCCTCAAACCTGCCAGGCTCAGTTCATTTTGATCCTCTGATCTTCCATTAGGGCGCCCTTGTAACTGATTTCCGAATGTACAACATACTAACCTCCTTTAAACGTTGCTTTAACAAGCGAGACAGACAAGAAATGCAGAAGACTGAGAAAGGAAATAAATACTTATTTTTAAGGAAGACTGCTAAGTTGTGACTCAAAATCAATTTATTGGAAATACCATTTCATGGCATCTACTGCTTAATAATCGAGGGATTTTTCGGAGACCGTTCGGTAGAATTCGGAAAATTTTTATTTCTAAAGGATAAGAAACTATCAGGAAAATTATGTGAAATGACATGGGACACATCACATAACGCTTCGGGCGTCCTACTAAACATCGTTATAATATAACTTACGTTTCACCAAAATGGAGTCATTTTCATTATTGCAGATGATGCAGAGACATCACGGCTCTATGACACAACCTTACTAGAGAAAACAAGCAGGCACTAAAACGTGTGAAGGCGGTTAATGACACTACTTTCCTGATATCCGTCTCAGATTGTTCTATGCTCAATAGTTCTAGCTGTAAGAATAAAACGTCAGAGCCAACTGCACGACCTTTAATCATCAAAAGAAATTCGAGCTACTGATTAGATAAGTTTGGTCACCGAACTAAACAAATACTTGAGGGAACACTGATTCCATGCAGCACGCAAACTCCATGACGGGGTTCGTTTGATAGTCACCGACTCTTATATAGCTCATTCTTCTGGAGTGCCCAAAGTTTTCAAAGCATGCACCGCCTAGATAAATCTACGTAAAATCTCTACATAAAAATCCTGCCAATGATATGGGTGAAATAATGTTTATTCCTTTTAAGTTTCTTGTCAAAATGATACAAACACTAGCAGTCTCTATGATATATTAATTTAAGATTCAAAAGATATGAAGTTTGAGCCGCAAAACATCGTGGTATCAGGTATTGTGGGTTTGCGCTTCAATTATGTTCACCGGCAACTAGCGGCAAGTGTTTTAAATAAAATACTGGCTTTACTCTAGGACTTGTGTGATAAAACCATGAGGTCAGAAAAATGTTCTAATTTTCTATTGACTCCCTATAAAGCCAACCTCAGTTTTTAGAGGTGAATATATGAACAACTCAAGGCAATCTCGTGAGTTCCACATAAGGTTGGATTGTTAAAGTTGTCTTATAATAGAAAGAATACCGTGCGTTAAGTATTCCTCAACATTATTTATTAAGTCATTATGTAAAAAACTGCCAAGCTAAATTTTAACACCTGGTCTTACAATATGATTATTTGTAGTTCGGAATGATTCAATTGAATTAGATTTTTCCTTGAAAACCTAAGAGGTGGATTGCGAGAATAACGTGCAAACCGTATAAGAAAGGGTGAGGTATAGTTGAGCAACCAACAAATTCATGGAGGCAGGGTTTTATAAAACTTAAAGCTAGGACAGATGTTCATGGACACGGAATAAAACATAAATCCCCTCAATCCTTTTTATGAAATTTACAACGAATATAAGGAAATTTGACATTATTTTGTGAGCAGCTTCTCCATCTGATATTAAATGTCAGCGTAATTAATTTCAAAAGATAACATATAAATCTTATTTTCACCGCGATTTTGCATAGACCTAACTATAGTGAATTGTGGCACGCCATTCGGCGTATGTCAAGATTTTTTACCTTGCCCTTTTGTATTTAAAAGTCTAATGACTTAGTTGTTGCTCCATAAAATTTACAAATGATTCTGTTGGTCAGAATACACGGATGTAAGGAAAAAGCTTTCATTTAATCGGAGACAGGGTTGTACTTTTTCGATTCCGGTTTGTCAATTGTATACATCAGTATTTCAAGATTAGTCCAAGCAGGACGTACCTCAGGGAAACTTTTCCCTATTCAAGGGGAAGATTCGGACCTTTAGTCATTAAATATGCGAAGAGTTTCAACTGCAGAAGGAAAAAGGCAAAGTTATGTGACGACTCATATTGCGATTGATGCTAATTTATGAGTATCCTTCGATGTCTGCGACGGAGAAGACGACTTTTTTAGTGTAGATTACCTACAGTCAAAACTCATGTGTGATTTGGAATGCCAATTAGCTGCAACATATAGCTTCGCCCTATTTATATTCGATGACACATATGCAATCCCGAAGTGAGAAGCGCGTGCAAAATATTTTGTTTTACATTCAGTATTATACCTCATGCTTGGCTAGCTGACTCAAAATGAGGGTCACTTTGGGAAATTTCGGTTAAAAAACCAATATGCGGACCAAACCCGCACTTCACAAGATGGAAGTTGAAAAGGCTTCGAGGAGCGCTGATGTACCTCTTATCTTCATATTTTTTACTGCATTTACAAGACTCTTGTTGAATAGGCGGAAGTGCTAAGCAGACAGTTTAATTTTATTCTAGATTTTATAAAGAGAATCGAAGTATTTCATCCTTACTTTCAGTAATTATCGCAAACGAAAGGAGATTTTCCACCAACATTTCTTCTATTTGCATTCCTGGCTGCAAGCTTCTGGAAAAACCTATTTTACCTGGTTTTTCTCTGTTCATCAAAGTATTTAAATGGTAATAAGCATATAAAGGCAGTTATATTCATGTGGTATGATAAGTAATTATTTTTAAGTCTGTCGTCTGACCTGAGGCTAACCCTTCTTTTATCTCTTGAATTGTCATTAAGCCAGTAAATTGGTACGTTTCAAATTATCTGCCAATTGAGGCACCTCAACACTTGTGCAGCAGATAAGCACACTTGCTATGCAACATACTATTATTCGAGCCCTGGATGTGACGTTAAACGGTATGAAACGTTGTTTTTAGTGGCAAGACTAAATACCGCACGGATTTTCAACCGATTTAGAGTTAAATTTATCTTTCAGTAAATTTCAGGAGTCACCAACAAGTGGCTAACTTCTAAATGTTTTCAATCTTTCTACCTAAAACAACTTAAAAAATATTGGTATGAAATGTACTAAATGAAAGTGGTCTTACAGCATGGTTAAACATCTTGAAGATGAGAAAAAAACAGCTTAAACGCATTTTTATACTTATGAGTGCGCCACTAATTCTCCAAGTAAAATAACATTTCATTTTAAGAGTTATATTCAGCTGTTTCAAGTCTTTATTGACCAATTGAGCGAACCAAGTCGGCAGCACTCATGGTAAATGAGAATGCGGCTGAAATAACTTTTAAGTAGTCATTAAAAGAAAATATATTTAATAACTACCTGGATTTCAAAAGTTCTGGAATCCTCCTTAAGGGAAAGTTAAAGTGAATGCCAGGAACCTCAGACCATTAATCACTGTTTTAATCGGGACCTTAATCAACGAGAATTGATTATTGCCTGAAAAGAAACAGTTTAATATAAAACAAATAAAATTCTACTTATAAACAGAAGATGATAGGCTTAGTTATTTACATAGACATTATAAGGCCAACGTTTAATTACGAAACAGCCCCATATTTCTTCCTATGACGTTTTACTCAAGAACTCAAGAAAACTTGATCTTTGTTCACCAGCAATTAAGAAAAAATCAATAGTTGTACATTCGAAAGATTTCGAAAATCATAGAAATCAATCTTTATTGCATTATTATTTCTACTTCATATGACTGTACATTTTAAAATAGTTGACCTGGTTGGTTTCCTCAAATCCTTTTTACAGGAAGGCTATTTTCACGTTGCTTTATTAAGTCAGTTGCTACAGCACTATAAACCTCCACGACTCCAATTTAGTAAATTTACCCAAACGTTTGCCACTTTTATTTTCAGATTTCCTTAAATGTACTTCATCATGGTCAGCTGAAATTTATTTGTTAACTTCTTTTGCATGTTTAAATAACTGTTAACCATTCACTTTAACGGACTTTTTAGCGAGATG
This sequence comes from Schistocephalus solidus, assembly GCA_017591395.1. Classification (NCBI taxonomy): domain Eukaryota; kingdom Metazoa; phylum Platyhelminthes; class Cestoda; order Diphyllobothriidea; family Diphyllobothriidae; genus Schistocephalus; species Schistocephalus solidus. The sequence continues at coordinate 48,120 of WEDG01001377.1, read as the reverse complement.
CAGTTGAACATGTAATGTGAATTAATTAAATATATATTTTCTAGCAGATGGCGCTCCTCTTGATTTTTAAATAGATAGAACCAAAAATATAGGACAGTACTACCGTCTCGCTGACTCTCCCTGTTGCGTTTCCTGGGACTATTAAGCTCCAGCAGAAAAGGCATTCAGCATACTTGAATGCGCGTTTGCGTGCAGGATCTGCCCACATATTTACCTTAGTTTTTCTCATTTCCTGCGCATTTGAGGATCGCCCAGCCAGAGGGAGTAATACTTCACCCATTAGGATATAAAACCGTGCGTCTCCTCGTAAAATGAACTTAATAAGGATGTCTCCTAGTTTGCTCTCAGTCTTTGAACCGAATTTACCATGCTATTTTGCCGAACTTTAAATCAGCATGTCTCCTAAATCAGGAAAAATCAACTGCTTATTCAATTTGGATAACGGTTTTGCAGGATCAATTCTGTTCCATCTCTTTCAACTTACAGACAACAATCACTCAAGTTGAGAAGAAAAAGGAATGCTGCCAAGGATTGACCAACCTCAATTTCAAGCGATTGCGTGGCATGAGCCACGTTTCATTTAAAAAAGGTATGATAATGCAATCTTCGAGCCATAGTTAGTCTCAATCAACAGCGCGAATCAGTTTAGTAAAGGGAGTTGGCCAATCTTCGTAAGGCTTAAGGAAATAAGGGTAAACGTTTACTTATCAATTTTCAATTTCGAGGGCAAATATTTTTTTAAATAATGAATCCTTTTTCGATAGTTCAACTAAGTACAAGAAACCTTCTCCAGTCTAGCAGACAATGGGACGTAACGCAAGCAGCTTAAACGTTTTATGAGCATAGGAAACATCTCTTATGTCCAGCATCTGCTTCGCGAACACACACAACGCGTTAAAAACAGGGATGCCTTCGGTGGGTTTACTGTTTTGCAGATGGTAGGACCACACTGAAGAAAAAGGGATATATTTTCATGTTTAATGAGTATAGTGGAAATATTTAGGAGCACATCATCTCGAAGGCTTACAGGAGTTCTGCAAAACGTTCTTCAAATTGTTCTAATGTAGAAGTTACATTGTGTTAAATGTGTTATCTCCTTTAATATTTGTCCAAAACTTTGAACCACGTTTCCAAAGCAGGTATGTGATAAAACACATCAAGCAGTAAAATACCCACATATTTCAGTAACTTCAAAAAACGGTTTTATTAGGCCTGGTCACAGAATACACATGCAAAAATATCTATTATCTTTATTCAGGCGAAAGAACATTGTTACGTTTTAATATGTTATATTGAAAGAATTTGCTTCGTTCGGTTTCAAAAAACTTTTCAATTCATTAATAAATTTAACCAGCACGTGCCCTTGCCAGTTGAGACCAAGCATACATTGTTATACGCTCCTAGGAATATGCAATGATTGTCTCATATATTTAAATATCGATTCTGACCGCGTTGTATGGATCGAAGGGCAACATTTAAAATGCTTAATTCACAAACTTAAAAAATATGATAATTGTACATTTTTAAATACACAGGATAACAATCATTCAAGGAAAACCGTTGAAGAAAACAAGTAGCGACCAAATAAAGGTAAACACATATATATTTGTACACTTTTCCTATAAACTATATGCGAATTTATAAAGGTATTAAATGGCAAATGGAAAATCATACTATATAAGGAGATATATTTACAAAGTTGTTTCTGCAGATGATCACAAAAAGGCTTTTATTCGAAAGATGGCATGGTATTTTAAATAATATATGATAGGAATATTTTGCTGGATAGTTAAAAATTACAATCCCACTTAACTAATCTTTTCAAACCAGAACTCGCTTCAGAATTGTCGTGAACATTTTTAGAGATTGTTCATCCACTGTACAGTCACGTTAACATAACTGATTTCTTAATGTCTGATTTGGCACTCGGGTTGGTTTTGCTTCATAAGTTGCAAAGCAGATAGACAGTCGGATTCGCCCATATGCCTTCACGCGGCAGGACAGGGGAACATGAACGCCTTATTACGTTGAATTTTGAGCAGGGAAAAAACCCAGTTTTCTGTTGCAAGCACTAGCCCAAAGCCCAACTTACCGATTAACATCATCTTTACACTTACCCTCACCTTGGATTAAACGCTCACGTTTAGCCTGCACTAATCCAGGTCTTCACCTCAAACTTCAGATTAAATTCCTTTGTTTCCGTATCCTGCAAGGGGTTTAACTTTAAATCTCTAACAAAACGTGCTTTTAAAATAATTTCCAATAGTCACGATCATGCAGTAATAGTATTCGGACATGAAAACTCTTAGATCTCGAAATTCATTCATTACTAACTTACAACTTCATTACCATCGTAATACGATATTTCTTTAAGCATTTCCCACGGTAGTGAGTTTTTGAATATTCTTTCTGTTGCAAGTAGCCATTGCGTTCATAGATATAAGCTCAAACAAACATACAAGTTACTGCAGAGAAAAATACACCTGCACAATTATTTAGCGCTCAATTTACATGAGGCATATTTAAAGACCTTTATTAAAGCTCCTGTCAAGCAAGTTTATTTCTTCGTTTTAAGCAACAACTTCAAATCTTTGCAAAGTGTTATTTTTAAATCTAAATACGTATCTTGATTCTAGTAATAGCGTGATTCCGCAACCTTGCATTCACATGGGTTTGAACACCTTAACATCAAAATTTCCACTCAGAGAATAGATGTTTCTGAAACTTTATTCCTTAACCTAATATTTCTCAATAGTATAACCCAAAAATAAAAGGATTTTTTCTGTGATATTTAAAAGAAATTGAAATGTCTTGGACGTCTGGCAACCTACAATTTTATCCTAACGCTGACTATTTTCCTTTAGTATTCAAGATTGAAAACGCCTTATTCTTTGGTAAAAGCCTTCTGAGCCTCAAATTCATCCACCGAAAAATAACAAGACCAGATATATTCTTAACTAGTCACTGACATTTCGACCTCAACATTACATTAGTTAGGTAGGTAACTTCAGTTTGAGGGGATTAAAAAGACGCATAGGTAGAAGCTCACGCCACGCTAGTCGTTTAGCGTTAATAACAGAATTAAGTTGTATAACTGTAAGCCCATTAGGCCTGTTTATAAGAGAGGGAATCTAGAGTGAGGTGCATTCGGCGGACTCCGTCCCCACGGCAATTGAGCATCTTTACTCATTTAAAACAATTCGATGTTCTTTAAAAAAAACACGATACACCGAAAACCATGACTTGGAAGGCTGATGATTAATGGCATAATTCGGGTCTCTCAAACCAACACATAAACTACAATGGCTTGTTTTGGTATGTTTTGCATATCACTGCCTCGCAGTTGAAATCTTATCCATTCCTCTATTGTTCCTGGGAACACCTGGTCCATCGTGTTGTGAATAAGTGTTGGGTTCACGCGCATACAAACCGTTTAGCTCTGTTGCTCACAGTGATTGCTGCGGCCTCCGGTTGCAGATGGCGCAAGGGGTCTCAGAGTGCGGTAAATTTTACGCAAGTGTTTTTAAACTACTAGCTACATTACGCACAAATCCGGTTACCTGAACTCAGTATGCTAAGCGGAACAGCGTGGATAGCCTCATTCTCGACGTTTGAACTGATTGATCTCTCCTGTCATTAAGCGACAAAAACGAAGTCGGTAGACTCGAGGAACTTACCTTGAGACACAGCCATGCTTAGCGGTTTAAAATGGACGGATTAGGTATTCAACAAGGAGATGCAAATTGTTTCTTTACTATAACCAGCGCCACGTGTCCATTAAACCTGTGCTTCTGCTCCCGCTAAAGCGTAAATATATATATATATATATATATATATATATATGATAGTGTGGGGCTCACCGATCTGCTTAAAGAACATGCATGTTCCGTTGTGCCCTGGAGCTCACACTAGAGCCCTCGCAGACGGTCGCATAGCAACGTGTAGCATATGATGGAATCGAACCGACATAGAAAAGGGAGACCGGAATGGCCATTTCTGGCTTATTTGCCGTCATCAGCCAGTCATACCTAATCCCAAGTGTGGCACACCTGGGATTCGAACCTGGTGACGGCTGATGGCGGCTAATAAGCCAGAAATGGCTATTCCGGTCTTCCTTGTCTTTTTCGGTTCCATTCCATATATATATATATATATATATCGGCTTTCACCTACTTGTATGGCTATGTCAGGTTTGGTCAAGCGGTTCCTTGCCTGCTTCCGTAGTGCGCCACCTTCTCGGAGGTTTCTGCGCCAGATGCTGCTGATCAGTGTGCGCCTACTTGAGTATGAATATCAGCATGAATTGCAAACTACCTGTAACTCGCTGGTGCAAGCATCCTAGAGAAGAAAATTCCCAAATCCAAAGAAGACACGAGAATGTGATAACATATTATATTCTTATTTGATCTGCCACTAAACATATTGAACACTTTTTTTCATATGTTTTGTGAAGGCCGCGCATTTACACATCTCCAAAAATGGTCGTTTTATGTCGAGAGGACGGATTTGCGTGCAGTCACAGAAGTGGCCACTTGAACACGAAAAACATCAATTTTAAGAAACAATTAGGACAATAAATTAAGATTTTCTGCTGACGCAGGATTCCCAAAAGTCGCTTTAGCACAGTTTTTATTGGTTCGTTGCATTCAAATGTGATTGCAGCCTAAAGTGGAAGTAGCCTCCTGGGACTAAACTGTGTTCGTTTAGAGATTCCGGTGACATGACATCTCTATGGAGACATGCTACGGTTGGTTGAATAAAGAAAAAATATTAACTGAGCTAAGCGCGACCCATATTTTCGATGGGTTTTTATTTGAACCACCGCAGCTGAAAATCCAATCAGTGAGAAAACGTAAAAATCACTTTATGGAACTAACAGACTGAGGTACCTACTTAACACACTGATCGAGAGTTTCATATTTAAGAATGTGCTGACATATAACCCTTATAAACGATTGCCAAAATGTTTAAAGAGACTATTCAAGCGTGGAATTCCTAGACCAATATTTTAACGTGGGTGTGAGTACTGGTATAAAAATAATCAAATTACATGGAGGCCCCAGCAACTTGCAAACATTCTCATTTTGTTTCTCCATGTTATTTGAGGTTAGCAAAATGCCAGAAAAATGAACGATCGATGGATGCCCATCCACCAGAAGTAAGTTTATTTAGAGACCGCGGAGACGGAAGTTGCTATAACTGGCTTATTGGCCATCATCAGCTGACCATACCAAAACTGGTGTTTGCAACAATTGGGATTTGAACGCTGAGTCGTTGGTGTAATCGGTCAACGATCTTCCAGTCAAAAACGGGCTCGTTGTCGTGTCAGTTGAGATAACGTAGGAGTGTCTTTGGGTTTACGGAGCTTTTCCTGCTGTTGCGTTTTAGGGGTCATTGTTAACCTATTTTTGTCAGTCATATAACAACCAGAAAAAGGCTGAGAGTCGAGTGGTCTACAGTGTGTCCAAAGGCATATGAGGAAAAACCAGTTCCCCTTATCTTAATGGTGAACGCCATTCATTGACGACCAAAACGTTTTGCTCAAGTTTCTTAATAGTAAATAGAGGAATATGACCTGAAATGTTGGGATAATACTGGATATAAGATTGTCCAAAAGGTTTAAGTAACAAGTGAAAGAGGTGGCAAGTGACGAATAGACAAACCAGCATCTGTGTCGATGCAAAGATAGTAGTTAGGACTATATGCGAGACTACAGCCGGATGATCTACAGTATGTTTATCCCCAATCAGGCATAGTTGAATGTGTAATTTTGTATGGCACAAAGGTACTCGATAGATTACCCCAGTCAAAGTGCACATTTAATTTAGTGTTTCAGAATGAAACTCCAAACGACCTCGTCACCGCCCTTTGCCAGCCACACCGGTAGATGCATTCTCAAACGTCTTTTATAAAGATGTGGCTTTTTTGACCACTTTATACGGCATCATTAGAACAAGTCAAAGAATCGATGCATACAGAGACCGTCTGGTGGGCCTGCATCATTTTTCCCTGACAAGCAGGAACTAGGTACTTGCAGAATAATCGGTGACTGCTAAAATGTCCGCAGTTTAATAGTTTGCTGTCTGCTTACTGTAAGTTTGACCGCAATCCTGAACTGGGCTTTACCTAGGAAGGATTACTTCAGTGCAACTGAAATTTGCATTATCACGCAGCATTATCCTAACATATATAAGTTACGACAGAATTCCCAGTTCCGAAGTAGCGCCGCGAAAGACTGATCGTGAATTCTTCGTAGAAATGGGAATCTACGCCGACTCTGCCTCCACTAATAGCCCAGAAGCCTTCGGCGCAGCGTCTGGCGAGGACGTATAGACGTCTCTATATGGCGGACACGTGTTGGTCCAGACATCCACACTAACCATAGAGCAAAATGTCGGAATTCACCTTGACGAAGTTTGCCAAAAAACCCACCACAGTGAAGAAGCCGTGGTTGCCTGGTTCTTAATATGCAGCAGCGTTGCATCCTGTCGGGTTAAAGCTTTTAGAGTCTACATGGTGTTCGTGGTGGTTAAAATAACGTCATGACATGAAAAACAAAAGTATTCAATCTGGGTTACGGTAAATTGCAAAACTCATAAAATGTCGATATCGATATTTGAACGGACATTATCGCACAAAGATTGGTATGCTATTTTAGTTTTTGGAATTTAAAATGGGACGCGTAAAGATAACTTCGAAAGACGAGTTCATTTAAAACGTGTTTTATAAAAGAAAAAGTGGACAGGTTTGGGATGAAATTGGACATAAGTGATATTCCAGTAATGTCATAAGCTACATAAAGGTCAAAATCCTTATATGTGCACTATCTGCTATAATAAAATTATAACAATCAAAGAAACACATTGAAATGAATTCCCAATGGAAAAGGAAAATTGCATTTCAGCGAACCATTATGAATAATAGAACCATGCCCAGAAATATACAGGGCGGACTAAACCTCCACGAGTATGTAAGACAATTTTATTCACCGAACGCCTAAATATCCTTATGTTCCCAGTAAGACCATTAACATTAAAAACATGACAAATGTTCGCTTCAGAAGTTATGAGTAAAAGATAGAACAATTAAGATTAAAACAGCAAAATCGTATGGTCAGACCGTTTTTAAGCAGGTTACATACAAAATAGCGCTCTGCTTCTGTACCGACTACATTAAATATGTCAGGTACTTGTCCTCATTCTGGAGGAGCAGCTACTTCTCTGTACAGGTTTTACGGTAAGATAAACCTGCGAAGTGTACCCAGATGGTCAAATGGAGAAGGCAATTTCCAGAACAACATGCTGTGCCAGTCTTCAAGACCTGTCGACGCGTGATGGTTTCGATGGCTGTCAGATGTGGATTGCTGCCAGTTTAGCAGTCAGCATCGGTCATCATCAACGGCTAGATGCTCGGCGGCACTATGAAAGATGTCATCGGCTATAACGGCGTTTGGGAAGCTTAATGAATACCATAATTTTTCACGATAATGCTACATTTCCTCACTCTTAGAAGGCAGAAAACGGATAACGCTTTCAAATGTAGTCCCAATTTACGACACCAGCTCGTTCGCAACATGTGGTCTGTAAACAGATTCTTTTCTCGTTAACAGCTTGGAACGTAGATCTATTATAATATGATTTTATTTTTTCAAAAGAGTAATTCCATGCACGAAAATATTTTGTACAAACTGATCACATTGAGCAAACCACTATACACCACCTGGTTATTGCCATGTCTGAAAGAATTAAGTCTGTTTTAAATGACAGCTGTCAATCAAAAATATTAAACCTTTGGAGTAGCTATTTTTGTCATAATTGTGCCTTCTCATTTCCCTTTCTATTAAGCTTTATGTAAGTGAATTTCAAAGTATCAATTTCTTTAAATTCTAGATTGAACTCGTAAGTCTGCTTTTTTTGCGAACCGTCATTTCTTTATGGTTTTACGACCATCTGGGTTGCCTTTTTAAACCATGTAAGCAATTACGATAAGAGGGTTCAATTGCACTCGATCCACGCTGTTGCATGGATTTGGTGCACCAAGATCTTTTCGGAAGCCATATGTCGCCCTCCAAAACCGCTCGGACACAAAATTGCATGCATTTTAGTGTTCTGTTGTGAATCTGAATGCTTTAACGTCTTCATAAACGTCATGAATATACTCATCGTAAGGAAAGCATGTGAGGGAAATCAGTAGACTAATTCACGCGCGATTGAATAAGTATAACTTGAGTTCACAAATTATGGCAATTTCATTTAGACTTTACCATGCCTTTAATTTTGACAGGACTAAAATGCCCGCATAAGTAATCAGAAGTGAATGACTCCGTACAACAATCAAAATTCCCATTTTCTGGATCATGTATAAATCTAACAAATAATTCCAAGAGAAAATCCGTCAATTGCAATCCGCTATCAATTAAATCAATCAAAGTAATCCAAGTCATTTCTTCCACTAAGATGACTGTGTGAGCAGTTTCAAAGTCTTTTTTTAATAAAATCTCTTACTTTTATGAGTTCCGCTCTCTTCCACTGCAGAGGGTCATGTGGGTATCCAATAAGGCTTACATAGTTCTCAAAGTCCTCCTTAAATTGCATCGGCCATCACAAAATACTTATTTCTGTCATTCATACTGTCATTTTGAGATTTCTGTCATTCAAAGTATTTTTTAATAAAATCTGTTACTGTTATGGGTTCCGCTCTTTGCCACTGCAGAGGGACATGTGGATATTCAATAAGGCTTAAATAGTCCTCAAAATCCTCCTTAAATTGCATCGGCCATCACAAAATACTATTTTTTGTCATTAACAGTATGAAAGTAACCCGATTTTGTCGCTTTATGTGGATGTTTGAGCGTTTTAAAAAGTTTGTTTTTATTCAGCATGATCAATCTAGCTTATTACCGCACAATAAGCTTAATCGGTTTCTCAATTTTCCGGTGCAGTGTCATATGTGATGGCCTCTACTATGGCTCGCGTATTCCTCCGAATGCCCCTTAAATAATAGGAAATACAAGAGCTGCATTTAAATTCCAGACTAATGCTTGTGTCCGCGTTCGGGTTCTCACCTTTCTTAGCTTCGTGTATTCTTTCGCATCTCTTGTTCATTAAAGTCACAGGGGTAACTGCTGTCACACGGAGACTTGAATTTGGGAAATCGTCACGACAAATTATGCCTTTGATCGTCTAATTTACTACGTAAGGAACTTTGAAGTACAAAAGACAAAGTTTCTTTGATCTCCATCTATAGAAAATTGTGCACTTCTCACCCACTTCCATATTTGTGAAGGTTGAATTGAAATTCCTTGTTTTGTCTCTCTTAATGTGCTTTACAGCGTTGAACGATAATGCTGCTAATTTGCATTCATATGTTACCTTATGGCAACTGCGTACTATGAATACTGCACTCCTTATATTCCATCATACTTGCCTGTGATTACATATTTTGATGATTTATTGTGATAGCCCGATGAATGAGCCTAAATACTTCCTATTTTGGTACTTGTATTCTTCCTTTCTACACTGCTTCCTGTATAAACACCTATTGGCCGTCCTAGATTCGCTTTTCTATTCACACGGTTACGGTCAAAACTGACATCTGATAAACTGCTAGTATTCAGAAACGGAATTCAATGGAATTTTAAATGGCGTATGACTTAACCGACCTTATTATTAATCGTGTATGTGAATATTTAGGTCGGATATCGATGAATTCACACTGCTATCATTCTTACTTTTATTATACATTTAAAAGAGTGTTCGGTGAGCAAGTGAACATGCAGGGGCCTGGTTTTTAACGCTGGCAGAAACAATCCTTAACTCCAGCCAGACTAAAAACCACAAGAACTGCAGACCATGTGGCGTTTAAGCAGTGCATTTACTCAGAGCACTATAATCATTAGGTCAAATCCCGTGCTGAATGAAAACACCGAAGACGCCTGCAGGAGGAATATATTGTGCGCAGTTTACCGTATTGGTCCAGGTAGAAGTTGCCGCTCGCGAAGACAGAATCAGCTTTACCTGCAGCCAGTCCTAACCAATAGGAAGGATAATTTGAGATGCAAGTAGGAGGTGGGTTATCAGATTTCAAAATTTCATTTGACGCAGTTTTGAAAATACATGCAGTGGCCCTGGTGGGATCCGAACCCACAACACAAATTAAAAAGAATTTAGTAGAGCCAATATTCAAGCCACCTGAGCTACGAGGCCCCACAGGGAGCCGTCAGTTTGAGCACACTTGGAATTCACAAATTCTTATAAAATAAGCTGACTATGCAAGCAGGATTTCTTAAGAAATTACTCTAGAATCCAACAAATGAATACCAGTTGCAATTTAGTAATGAGGAGAGATTTGAGAGATTTTAAGAGGTCCTTTGACCTAAATGCGTGCAACTTGACCCAAGTTTGATTACACTCCCGGATTTCAATGATGTCTCATAGATTAAATGGCTAAATTGGTGGCTGTACTAAAAACTCGCCTAGTTTTTCACAACTGAGCTAAGTGTATTCGAGATGCATCCTTTTTCACATCGCAGCTAATGATAACAACGTTGGATGAGCGGACACCCATTGGGAGAATCGCTAAATATTAAATACTGTTAGTATTATTATCATAACGACCATCTAACTGGCAGCAGGTTGCAACATATTCTTGCATCACTTGCAAGCTGGCTTACGTATGTCCCGAAGTTCGATTAAAAAAACTAGACATTGTGGCAAATTATTCTTATAGACTTGCACAAGCTACATGAGATCACAATTAACTTCAACCCAAAACTTCTCATCAAGGTGCTGCCAAGTATGTAATTTCACAAGAATTTAACTTGGAGATTCGGTATTGACTCCACTATTTCTATCCAATATGAGTAAGAAAGGGCCCTCCAGTGATAGTTAACTTTATCAAAAAGGTCATTCCTAGTATCCTGTATTAGACAGATTACATTTGATGTAAAGTATGTAGGATTAAACTGAGAGTTTATAATGCATATTCTAGGTTTAATTTCCATTTGAAGGACATTTTAGTCAACTACAAACTTCATTTAGCGTTAACAGCACATAAATTATCCGACCCAACCGACGATTTCTATAGTCTACTAATTTTGCCTACAAGAGGTCAGATGCAGCGAATGGAAGGCCACCTTCAGATGACTTCACTCAGTCATGTAAAGTTCACATAAGACTGTACGTATGTGTAGCTAATTGCCAACGATATCAACTGAAAACTCTGCGACAGTCTTTTCAGGCGCAGAACAAAATAACCCAGAGCATGATTGCCAGAGTCACAGACTAAACTCCTATTATTCACACCTGGTTTCATCAAGGATGGAAAGAACAAATAATTTCAGAAAGAACACCAATGCATTGAAGGTAATTACTCAAGGATGTGCTTCTTGTTATTTTTTTCCGCACAGGTTTTGACAAGGAAGCTCACTGAGAGAAATAAAAACTAATTTCAATTCACTTATCACAAATATGGAAGAGGGTGAGAAGTGCACAATTTTCTATAGGACGAGGTCAAAGGAAGGTTGTCTTTTGTACTGCAAAGTTCCTTACGGTAGTAAATTAGAAGATCAAAGGCATAATTTGTCGTGACGATTTCCCAAATTCAAGTCTCCGTGTGACAGCAGTTACCCCTGTGACTTTAATGAACAAGAGATGCGGACGAATACACGAAGCTAAGAAAGGTGATAACCCGAACGGGGACACAAGCAGCATTCTGGAATGTAAATGCAGCTGTTTCATTTCCTATTATTGCTGGGGCATTCGGAAGAATACGTGAGCCAACGTAGACGCCTTCATATATCACCGTACAGCGAGAAAAGTGAGAAACCCATTAAGCTTATTGTGCGGTAATAAGCTAGATGGATCCTGCTGAATAAAATATACACACGTTAAAACGCTCAAACATCCATATGCTCCTATCTGTAGAAGCGACACAATCGGGTTACTTTCATACTGTTAATGACAGAAAATAGTATTTTGTGATGGCCGATGCGATTTAAGGAGGATTTTGAGGACTATTTTAGCCTTATTGAATACCCACATGTCCCTCTGCAGTGGCAAAGAGCGGAACCTATAAAAGTAACAGATTTTATTAAAAAAATACTTTGAGTGACAGAAATCTCAAAATGATAGTATGAATGACAGAAATTAGTATTTTTTGATGGCCGATGAAATTTAAGGAGGACTTTGAGAACTATGTAAGCCTTATTGGATACCCACATGACCCTCTGCAGTGGAAGAGAGCGGAACTCATAAAAGTAAGAGATTTTATTTAAAAAAGACTTTGAAACTGCTCAGACAGGCATCTAGCCGTTGATGATGACCGATGCTGACTGCTAAACTGGCCGCAATCCACATCTGACAGCCATCGAAACCATCACGCGTCGACAAGTCTTGAAGACTGGCACAGCATGTTGTTCTGGAAATTGCCTTCTCCATTGGACCATGTGAGTCCACTTCGCAGGTTTATCTTACCGTAAGACCTGACCAGAAAAGGAGCTGCTCCTCCAGAAGGAGGACAAGTACCTGACATATTTAATGTGGTCGGTACAGAAGCAGAGCGCTGTTTTGTAAGTAACTTGCTTAAAAACGGTCTGACCATACGATTTTGCTGTTTTAATCTTAATTGTTCTATCTTTTACTCAAAACTTCTGAAGCGAACATTGGTCATGTTTTTAATGTTAATGGTCTTACTGGGAACATAACGATATTTAGGCGTTCGTCGAAAAAAAATGTCTTACATACTCGTTGAGGTTTTATCTACCCTGTATATATCTGGGCATGGTTCTATCATTCATAATGGTTCGCTGAAATGCAATTTTCCTTTACCATAGGGAATTCATTTCAATGTGTTTCTTTGATTGTTATAATTTTATTATAGCAGATAGTGCACATATAAGGATTTTGACCTTTAATGTAGCTTATGACATTACTGGAATATCACTTTTTGTCCAATTTCATCCCAATTCTGTCCACTTTTTCTTTTATAAAACACGTTTTAAATGAACTCTTCTTTCGAAGTTATCTTTACGCGTCCCATTTTAAATTCCAAAAACTAAAATAGCATACCAATCTTTGTGCGATAATGTCCGTTCAAATATCGATATCGACATTTTATGAGTTTTGCCATTTACCGTAACCCAGATTGAATACTTTGGTTTTTCATATCATGACGTTATTTTAACCACCACGAACACCATATAGACTCAAAAAGCTTTAACCCGACAGGATGCAACGATGCTGCATATTAAGAACCAGGCAACCACGGCTTCTTCACTGTGGTGGGTTTTTTGGCAAACTTCGTCAAGGTGAATTCCGACATTTTGCTCTATGTTTAGTGTGGATGTCTGGACCAACACGTGTCCGCCATATAGAGACGTCTATACATCCTCGCCAGACGCTGCGCCGAAGGCTTCTGGGCTATTAGTGGAGGCAGAGTCGGCGTAGATTCCCATTTCTACGAAAGAATTCACGATCAGTCTTTCGCGGCGCTACTTCGGAACTGGGAATTCTGTCGTAACTTATATATGTTAGGATAATGCTGCATGCTAATGCAAATTTCAGTTGCACTGACGTAATCCTTCCTAGGTAAAAGCGCCGTTCAGGATTGTGGTTAAACTTACAGTAAGCAGACCGCAAACTATTAAACCGCGGACATTTTAGCAGTCACCAATTATTCTGCAAGTACCTTGTTCCTGCTTGTCAGGGAAAAATGATGCAGGCCCACCAGACGGTCTCTGTATGCATCGATTCATTGACTTATTCTAATGATGCCATATAAAGTGGTCAAAAAAGCTAGATCTTTAAAAAAAACGTTTAAGAATGCAGCTTCTTGTGCGGCTTGCAAAGGGCGGTGACGAGGTCGTTTGGAGTTTCATTCTAAAACACTAAATTAAATGTGCACGTCGACCGGGTAATCTACCAAGTACCTTTGTGCCATACACAATTACCCATTCAACTATGCCTGATTGGGGATGAACATACTGTAGATTATCCGGCTGTAGTCTCGCATATAGTCCTAACTACTATCTTTGCATCGACACAGATGCTGGTTTGTCTATTCGTCACTTGCCACTTCTGTCACTTGTTACTTAAACCTTTTGGACAATCTAATATCCAGTATTCTCCCACCATTACAGGTCATATTCCTCTATTTAACTATTAAGAAACTTGAGCAAAACATTTTGGTCGTCAATGAATGGCGTTCACCATTAAGATAAGGGGAACTGGTTTTTCCTCATATGCCTTTGGACACACTGTAGACCACTCGCCTCTCAGTCTTTTTCTGGTTGTTATATGACTGACAAAAATAGGTTAACAATGACCTCTATAACGCAACTGTAGGAGAAGATCCGTAAACCCGAAGACAATCCTACGTTATCTCAACTGACACGCCAACGAGCCCGTTTTTGACTGGAAGATCGTTGACCGATTACACCAACGACTCAGCGTTCAAATCCCAATTGTTGCAAACACCAGTTTTGGTATGGTCAACTGATGATGGCCAATAAGCCAGTTATATCCACTTCTGTCTCCGCGGGCTCTAAATAAACTTACTTCTGGTGGATTGGCATCCATCGATCGTTCATTTTTCTGGCATTTTGCTAACCTCAAATAACATGGAGAAACAAAATGAGAATGTTTGCAAGTTGCTGGGGCCTCCATGTAATTTGATTATTTTTATACCAGTACTCACACCCACGTTAAAACATTGGTCTAGGAATTCCACGCTTGAGAAGTCTCTTTGAAATTTTTGGCAACCGTTTAGAAGGGTTATCTGTCAGCAAATTCTTTAATAGCAAACTTTCTATCAGTGTGTTAAGTAGGTACCTCAGTCTGTTAGTTCCATAAAGTGATTTTTATGTTTTCTCACTGATTGGATTTTCAGCTGCGGTGGTTCAAATAAAAACCCATCGAAAATATGGGTCGCTCTTAGCTCAGTTAATATTTTTGCTTTATTCAACCAACCGTAGCATGTCTCCATAGAGATGTCCTGTCACCGGAATTTCTAAACGAACACAGTTTAGTCCCAGGAGGCTACTTCCAATTTAGGCTGCAATCACATTAGAATGCAACGAGCCAATAAAAACTGTGCTAAAGTGACTTTTTGGGAATCCTGTGTCTGCAGAAAATCTTAATTTATTGTCCTAATTATTTCTTAAAATTTGTGATTTTCGTGTTCAAGTGGCCACTTCTGTGACTGCGCGCAAATCCGTCCTCTCGACATAAAATGACCTTTTTTGGAGAAGTGTAACTGCGCGGCCTTCACGAAACATATGATGAGTAGCCTCATTGAAAATAGTCTTGCTTTAATCTCCGAAAGACAAACAAATGGACACTAGTTTCTTTTATTATCTTACCTGATTGGCGGTTAGATTACCAACATTGTCCTTTATTCCTTTACTGTTTCAAAGCTTGCGCTGGCCCTAAGCAAAAAGAAAAAACTGTTTCATTATATTTAGTGGCATATCAAATAAGAGTATAAATATGGTATCACATTCTCGTGTCTTCTTTGGATTTGGGAATTTTCTTTTCTAGGATGCTTGCACCAGCGAGTGCCAGGTAGTTGGCAATTCATGCTGATATTCATCCGAAAGTAGGCGCAAACTGATCAGCAGCCTCTGGCGCAGAAACTTTCCAGAAGGTGGCGCACTTCAGAAGCAGTCAAGGAACCGCTCGACTGAACCCGACACAGCCATAATAGCAGGTGGAAGCCGATATATATAAAATCTCAAGTGTGAGCAGAAGCACAGGTTTCACGGACACGTGGCACTGGTTATAGTTAAGTAACAATTTGTATCTCCTTGTGGGATACTTAATATTTTCATGTTAAACCGCTAAGCATGGCTGTGTCTCAAGTTAATTTCCCCAAGTCTACTGACTACGTTTTTGTCGCTTAAGGATAGGAGAGACCAATCTGTTCAAATGTCGAGAATGAGGCTTTCCACGATGTTCCACATAGGATGCTTATTTCAGGAAACCTGATTTGTGTGCAATGTAGCTAATAGATTGAGAACCCTTGTGTAAAATGTACCGCACTCTGAGACCCCTTGCGCCATCCGCAACCGGAGGCGGCATCGATCATCGTGGGCAACCGAGCTAAGCGGTTTGTCAGTGCGTGACGCCAAGGCCTATCCATTGCTCGATGGACCAGGTGTTCCCAGGAACAATAGAGCAATGGTTCAGATTACAACTGCGAGGGAGTGATATGGGAAGCATACTAAAATAAGCCATTGCAGTTTGATGTGTTGTTTTGAGAGACCAGAATTATACCATTAATCATCAGCATTCCAAGCCATGGCGTTCTGTGTACCGTGATTTGTTTAAAGCCCATCTGGTTGTTTTATAAGTAAAATAAAATAGCCTATTATTTTTTGGGTATAAAATTAAAAATATTAGGTAACGGAATAAGATTTTTGACTTCTCTCTTCTCTCTGTAGAAATTCTGATGTAAAGTTCTTCGAACTCAGGTGAATTTAAGTGTGCGGAATCACACTGTTTCTAGAAACAAGAAACGTATTCAGATTTAAAAACTACGCTTTACAAAGATTTGATGTTGTTGCCTAAAACGCAGAACAATACATGCTTGAAAGAAATTTAAAAAAACGTTTTTAAATTTACCTCGAGTAAATTAAGCGTGGTTATTTTTGTGCAGATATTTTTTCTAGGAATTAAGTTTTATGTTTATGAAAGCTTACAAATATGACCAAAATGCCCCCCCTGCAATAGAAAGAATATTCAAAAACTCACTACTGCGCTAAATGCTTTAGGACAAATTTTCTTTTTAAGGTTTTTATAGACACAGAACAGGATTGGAGTTTCTGGCCCATCGATTGAAAACAGTAGAAATCGGAAATATACAGAGGGATTTCAAATGTGCTCTGTAACTAATTGTACTAAATTACCAGATATACATATATGGAAAGTGGACGAAAGGATATTTCTCTAAATACGCACAAAATAATCTGCTTCCGATTTCTCCTGAGTATTTTTTATTTATTAGTGACAGTCACAGTGAGTTTTCACGTTTCTAGAATTCGCTGATTTTTAACAAAGTGTTATTTCTTAGCAACGTAGTATTACTTTTGACAGTTTCTTAAAGTTTTATCTTCACTTAAGATGGTTAATTAATACTGCAAATCCTTTGGACTTATTTGGTGTTGGATTGCGAGCTATTCTTAATCTTCGACAACTTTTGACATTCGGCATGTGTTAGTTTCTCTTTCGTTTCATTTGTTACTGGATGCGTAAACTCTTCAACTTCTGGTTAATGTGTGCCGTGCTCGAAACTAGCAGAAGTTTTGGTTTAGTGCGTATTCTGATTGGTTCATTTTAGTGGCCCGCAGAACGGCCTCTAGAGTGGAAAAAAGTCTTTATTGTGTGTTAATAGCTCCCATTCCAAAGCATTTTTTAACTTTTAATGTACGGCTTTAAATCTTTCCTCTGCTTATTTTGCTCACTGAAAATACGTTATTTTTACTGCAAACCATCCCCATTAAATTAACGACTGTAAGTTGAAACTTCAGGTACTAAGAGGGACTGTTCATACAATGTTGGGCATAAAGAGAGCCTCAAAACAAGGGATGAGAATGGGTGGTGTTTACAAAATAATTTATCTTCAATATTTTGTGATAGTTTTGTTTAAATGACCTTCATTGGTGCTAATGAATTGAGGTAGATATGCATTTAAACCTAAGCGATAAAAACAGAGGTAATTATTTCTATGAACATTCCACATATAGAAAATTTTCCTGATTTAGCCAAAAATCGAAATGGAACGAGACAACTAGACTTCATTTTAGGGTTTGCCTGGGCGCTTTTGCTAAATAAAATAAATTTTTTCGTGGTTACTTTCCATGACTCACTTTTCGCTGATTCGTCTATTCTGGTATGTGCGTGCAGGACGAGTTGGAGTTTACCCTGGAACTTTAATTACCCCTGTCAAATATTTCAAACTGACTCGTAATCTTAAAGGCAGTACAGAGTGTTTTATGGGGAGTGCGCGCTAGCAGCTTTAAACATTTACTGCTTTTCAATTAGCTTTCTTATGTATTCAAAACGAAATTGCGAAATTAACCCTAATTAAATACCTAAATAGTTACTGGTTAACGCTGTAAACATGGAAAATAGGAAGTTTGATAGAAATATATTTTGTCAGATAAAACAGGACCTAAAATGATTTTATTTTGAAACTATTGTCACCTGGTTCAGGAATAAGTAGTTTGACCAGACGTGTTTTAGGCAACGTCGTGTACAATAAAGCAACACTATTTTTGAACGACCACCTTTGTAATGGGATTTTCAGAGAAGAGCCAATGGGTGGAAGGAAGGAAGAAATGCTAAGTAAGATGCTTACTCGAGGCGGCGAGGCCGATCGCAAGCAAGTCCCATGCGTCTTGGTACTTGCTGGTAGGCGGTTAATTACCTTTGCGACACGGTAACCTTGGGCTCTGTACGATATTTTTTGGATGGGTGGGAATTCGCTTTCCAGATGCAACTGTTATGGCCAATAAATGCGACAAGGTAAACTTCCAGCGAATTCGCAGCCCTTCATCGACTATTTCAAAAGTTTACTTGACCTTCACAACGTGCTTCGAGCCTACTAGATGGACCTCGACCGAACAGTTAACCATTTTGTCTCAGTGTCAAGCTTGTCCTTGTCCTTTTGAACTTATTTCGGTTTGTTTATGCAATTAAGCCTATATAAGAGGAGAAGAAGACAACGAATCTAAAATAAATTAATGTTTTTTTTATCTTCCAGCAGTAAAAGCAGGCTTATGCAGAAGTGTACTCACTCTTTCCCAACAGTGAATATGACTTTATTAAATCAAGTGATCCATTTCCTTACTAGTTCGTTATTTACCTTTCTTTGGTTTTCCCTGGTAATCACCCCGGATTTCCTACTGCATTATGAATGATGGCGCCAGAAAAAAAGTTCATGTGTAGTGTTCCTTCAGCATGTTAAATTTCACATGACCGATGCTCAAAACCTTTCGGTTCTGATGGCACAGCTCTGGTACTTGTCAAGTATTAAAAGTTTTTAACATGTGCATATGTACTGCCTGGTAGGTTTTCGTCGTAGCTTCTTCTTTATCCCTCTCCAGGGAACCCATGAATGATGAAAGGTCTTATATGTTGAACTGAAGAATCAAATTTTACAGGACTTCATATAAACTCTGTGATAATCTTAAAGACCATGAAAGTACGTTCACTTATCACACATAACAGGCAGTTTCTCATTTTTACTACAAACCGATAAATATTAATGTGGCCAGATATGATGGCATAGCTGACCATCTATATTTTTTGCTTGTCACATTAATATTGCACTTCAGCTGCAATTCCTTTTGAAATTTTAGCAGAATTTCCTTTTCAGAAGCGTTATTTCCTACGTGCCTGCACGTGTAATCAAAAATTATAGTCCGGGCTGCATCGGTCAATAAAGATTAAATGTGCAGATCAAGAGAGGGAGCACGGTGTTGCCTGCTAGGGTGGGTTATTTAACGGTGTCCAATTATTTAAATGCTTTAGTTTGCTGGAAATCGTTATTCTCTAAACCTTAAAATATATTTTGCATGTTGAAAAGGGAAATTACTGAAATATCTTGTGATACACGTCCCTACTGGCCTTCAATTTGCGAATTAGCGGCAGGTCAGAGGACCGGTTCTTTTTTGTCCATAAATTGCATTCATATAGCACTTTGAATTATGTAATCGCATAAGTTTTTGTATAGTATTATGACCCGTAGCTTATTTCATCAGATGTTTGAATGCAGGTTCTTGAACAATTCTCATTACGCTAGCTGCTCTGATATACTTTGAAATTTAATGGCTTTCAAAGTTCACATTTGAGGTGAGCTAACTTTACTGAGTTTCTTCGGGTATATAGAAAACCACAGATTGAGAAATAACATTTACAGTGGTGGATCAGCTGTCTCTCAAATTCCTAACTCAAAGGGTTTTCAAATAATATTCCACTCCAGATTATATAGGTTTTCCGGTGTTAAGATGAAGGCTTATGAGCAAATAATAATGACTCAAGTAAAGCCTTCTTAAGCATCAGGAATTAATACTGTATATATATACCGTGTTATTTGTTTTGCGCTGACCCACATTTACGTAGATGCAAGACATTTCCTAAACATTTACTTCTTGTTTTAATGTTTTATCACAGCTTCTCAGTTTGTATTATCTACACCGATACGTCTGCAAATACCCTTATTAACAAGTGGTTATCGCCAAGAAATGTCGTTCAATTTAACTTCATGTATCTACTGGACTGACGATAGTTTATCAAAAACATTTTTATAGGAAATTTTTCTTCTTGAGAATTGAGGTGCAGAGTCGAACCTGAGGTAACGCAATCCTGCATACCACGAATGCATACAAAAAACTGTCTTTCGAAAAAGGTGCACGGTCTTGTGAGTATGGAAATACCAGATGTATAAATTACTTCCTTAAACTATAGGTCGTCCATGAACAAGAAAGTGTTATTTTTGCATTTCCTGTTCCTGGTAACCAATATCCACGCAGGGATAGTAGCCGAATAGTTCAACTCAAGAGTAAAGCTTTTAAGCCCACCTTGACTTCTCACTGCATAGAAAAAACACAAATGAAAAGCTCGACAAGATGTATTTCTATCCCTAACAATGATTAGTTAGTCAGCGGAAATGTTACAGCGCTTTTTTGCAGCTACTTCCTATATCTAAGTACTTCCAGACAAAATATGCATCAGGCAGGCCTCGCTGGGTGCATCACCTGGGATTGGGTATGACTGGCTGATGTTGGCTAATGAGCCAGAAACGGCCATTCCAGTCTCTCTGTCTTTGCCGACAATGTTCCTCTGTCTAAAGTACTAGCCTCTGTGCGGCAGCTGGAGGACTTAGAGTGTAAGACCCACGGCAGAGGATGAGTGAGTCCCGTAAAAGATCGGTTAAACGTTCATCAACTAATATGATTCTTATATTTTCATGCTACTAGCGGTACTTTAAACAACTTAGAATTTAGGCTCTTCTCTAGAAAAAAGCTATACCGGCATACATTTTCCACTATTCAACAGTACATTTTGTTGCTTTGTTCTCATTTTTATTTATCGGAAAATAGATGAATGTTCACCACAGGATGTAGAAAATGTCATGGAGATTGACCCACCTTTCAGCTGTATGGTCAGATACTTTCTTCCTCGCCCGTGAATGAAAGTTAAATGACTTCAAATTGACTGGCCTACGCTACCGCAGGTACACTTCTGGTAATATCTACGGACGATGATTTAGCAAAGGTGACACCATATGAACTTGTGAGCGCAGACGAGCCACAGTGGGAGAAATCTCTGACGCCCAAAACCAAACGCATCGGCGAACCAGGTGGATACTGCTACATCGCCCTTCCTGACCCCCCAGCTCTCATCTGTGGCTCTACTTAGCTGTGATCAGTCTGACGGTCAAACCTCAATATCTATCGTCGTCCGACGGGCTGAACTACACGAATAAGTGCAACTTGAGGGGTCTTTACACACAGTGTTTCCTGAAATAATCCCCATCCCTACTCTCAAACCTCCATAACCGACAAATTCCTACCGTGAGGTTGACGAGCAATCTTTTAGGGAACACAGGCTACTTCGGGTTTTATTACAACTAAACACAACTAATTACCCATAGGGGTAATTCATCAGCTACCTATGTACTTCAAGCACCCTCACGGTGATGCAGGCTATGAGCGGTGTTCTATAACATTGCTTGTGGACGCAAGAAGCATGGTCAAATATAACGACAAACGACAAACCACCCCTTATCCGCAAGCCCTCCTAATTTATGTCAGGATGGCAATATTCCCTGCAGATAAAAACAGTCATTTCAATTGAAAAAATGTTCGGAAAGGAGGCCAGCTCTGGTCACTCACGAACTGCCCCGTTATAAAATGTGAACATGACGACTTCCAATGAGACCCGTTTCTCTAAACGAGGACAAATGTAGGCGTTAGGCGCCGGACACAGCTTATTCTGCTGCAGATGCCCACGGGCGGAATGACGAGATACGAGAGTCGCTTTCAGCGTCAGGAGAGCCGTCGTAAAACGGCTCTCTTGCATGTCACTGGGCATCGGTGATCGTCCGGCGATCTCAAGACCAACTTTGCCCAGGGGAAAATTCACAACCATCGTCAACGCCCATGCGTTTTCAATAAGCAGTTTGATGATGCAAAGTATCAGTGTTAGGAAGACTAACAGGTCCTCCTGGCAACTGTGCTGATGGGTTCAGTTGGCGAATTCAATACCCACATCGACGTGTACCACGCTACCTGGGAGGGTGTGCTCGCTTGCTATTTGATCGGCACTTGAAATGTTTTAGAACCCTCATTTTCCTGAAGGTTAATATGGAACAGATTTCGTCTGACGCCTCCCAATACGCGAGAAGGTGCCATGGATGCATCCATTCTCACGTCCTTGGCATCTACTCGACTATGTCCTAATTTGGAGGTGTGATGAACGTGATGTGCTAGTGACAAGGGCCGTTTTCACTGCCAAGGGTTGGACTGTTCTCGCCTGTTCAAACCTAATACGAGGTTAAAACTGCAACCGAGGTCAATGGACGGAGCTGGGTGCTCTCTTCCATGTCACCATGATAGAAATCATCCGTCGAGCATGACGTCAATGACGACGAAAAGCATACGCATGCAAGAGAAATGGACGACGCACGACCTTCACCATTAACAGCAGCAACGCCGACAAAATTTTCATTATTCTGCTGCCGAAGCAGACTCCATCAGAGCCTGAGGGAGATGCAACACGATGGGCTGATAAAGAGATCAAAGAATAAACCGGGCAAAGTTGGGTTAATAGTTTCCTCACGGCATAAAAGGGACCCATGGCTCTGAAGTGAACTGCACCATGGCTGCGTTAGGCTGAACCAAACCACCTAACGCAGAAGTCAGCTATATTAAAAGAATCAGTAGCGTACTTTTTAGACGTCATCGAACAAAAATTTACAGCTAACAAGTGAGCCACCGACGAACTTACACAAATGGACACCAAAGCCGACCTCTTTCGCCCCCCCTTCCAGTGAAGAGACAGCCACATCAACCTAACGCTCTCCAGCTTGAAAGCTCTGAGGGAGCAAACACAAGTGCAACCGACGTTTACTATAACCGTGGCGCACAACTCATAGCAAATTTTAACTCGCTGTTTCAGGAGAGGTGCCTAAAGCAACAAATCCCAAAAGACTGTAGCAACACCACCATCTTACACATTTGCAAATGCAAGAGGAACCAGCAAATTTGTGGCAGCCGCAGAGGTATCTCCTTTGCAACCACACCAGGCAAACTTCTGCCAATATCCTATGCAATCGCCGGAGCACGCATCCGAAGCAGAGCCTTGTTCCACAGACGCGGCACGGATTTCGAAACCATCGCGGAACTATGGGCACAAGCTTTGCAGACGGCCACATAGAGAAAGAGTGCTAGGGAATAAACAACAGCCTTCAGAACACCTTCGTTGATCGACGGTGGTCTTCTACACAATGAACCACAATGAAATCAGATTAACCTTGCTCAAATTCGAATGTTTGAAGTGATGCATGTGAGTGTGAAGGCAATCAATTGACTGTAGATTATGGAGTTGTCTCTGAAGCATTCGTGGTTCCGAATACGATAAAAAAGAGTCGGGTACTCGCTCCCGCCTTATTCTGTCTCATATGATTGGCTATACGTGAGAATTGGTCGAAGTTTGTTATTAACAGTCGAAATATAGGACAAATGTGAAACTTCCATTGAAGGTGAGCATCCTCGAGACCATCCAAAACCAGGCTCCTTGACCTTCTGTTAAAGGATGACTGTCTGTTTAGCACCACAAGGGAAAGAACCCGCGGCAGAGTGTGAACCTATTCGCTTCCGATGGCTTTAGCTTTCATCGGATCATCTGCAGGGAGAAGACAGTTTGCAAGAATCAACCGAGGCCAAAATCGTGTATTAATCGCATTGGAACTCATTCCAGAACAGTGGACAAATTTGCATATCTTGAGAAAACAATTTCCAGATACATCAAGATAGACGACAAAATCACAATTCAGATTAACAAAACTAAACCAGGCCCTACTTAACTCAAAAATGAGGCTGTACGGAGTTGATTTCCTGTAAATGATCCTGTACGGGCGGAAGACGAGAACAAGCCGAGGTCCATAGTTTTCCTGCCATGCTGAGGCTATGATGCAGCTCCCAGAGAAGCTGGGAAATAGCGTCGCTACAATTAAACCTTGAAAAATTTAACCATGCACCCTCCAAATCCACGGTAAGCCATGAGCGAACCTCGATGAAGATTTTTGGGTGTGATGGAAGACCTGGAATAGCCATTCTCGAAGCCACACAAAGTGTTACTGCCAGGGTAAAATAAAGGCCGAGACCTAAATACTACAGAGTAGTGCTAGGATACCCTAAACCTTCTATTAGGAGCACACTGTCGAAGGACATTCCAGACAGGGATCCGCGTCGCTGGATCTCTTCGGATCAGAGTCAAAAAAGTATGGTCAACCAACCCCTCACCTCAGGGTTCACCCCCACAGTCATGGCTGATGGCACAATCAATTTCGCACTATATTACTACTAGTTATATAAACCCAATTCTAACTTTCCCTCATCGCAACCGCACTTTTAAATCACGCATAGGCCTTGTAGGTCACTCCATAGTCCATCGAACTGCGAACAAAAAATGTGTAAGAGGAAGAAGAGACGATCACTGGAATATAGCGTTTATTGACTTGACGTTTCGACTTCGCTCTCGAAACCATAAGCAGAGAAAGCAGCAGAAAGGGTGATAAATGTACAAGTTGAGTAGTATTTATAGTACATATTGGCCACGCGATCACATACGTACTATGATTATCAGCTATTGTGATCACCACTGGGGGTCTTAATTGATGTAATGATAGCTTGGCCGTCCACGTCCGAAGGCCGCTGACGGCTTCCGATACGTTTCTCGCGTACAGAAGAGCTTGCCAGAATCTACGGCTGTTGGGGTTTGGTTTCTATTGTTGTTTGCGTATGCACTGGTTGACAAAGTTGTGTGGGTAGCCGTTCGCTCTCAGTACCCATCGAAGATATTACACCTCAGCACCTTGCCCTCTACAATTGGAGTTGAGGATGGCACACAGGCCAGAGGATACCATCAGGCGCCGTGTCACGAGGCCGAAAGACCCGCTGCCATGGCAGGAAACGTCTGGCATCGTTTACCGGATCTATTACAGTTGAAGACAAAGCTACTTCGCTGGAGAAACCGGGAGATTACTCCGGCCGCGAATGGTCAAGCCTGCGGCTGCGGGGAGGAGGAAAGACGCTGGCTCTCAGGTTGCAGCTTACTGGACGGGACCTGGTCATAGGTTCAAGTTTGATGAAGTCAAAATCCTCACAATAGGTGATAACCGAGTGAACCGCGAGCTGCTTGAGTTATGGTTCTCAGGCCCACAGTCTATCGACACGCAAAATGAACTCCCGTTTCTATATTCCATGTTGCGGCATAGGCTGAGCAGCGAAATGGGTCACGTTCGGAGGACGTGGGTGACCAACACTTCCAATTTAAGTGAGCCAAATGGCTGGGTCACGTTCACGCCCGCATCCAACCTGGATGAGGAAATCACGGTCATTAACGACTGGACTGGGACGGCCAAGCTATCAACACAGCAATTACGACCCAAGGTGGTGAACGCGATGGCGGTTACTTGTAGCACGCATGTGATCGCGTGGCCAATACGTACTATAAATACTGCTCACCTTGTGCATCTATCAACCTTTCTGATGCTGTCTCTGATGAGGGTTTCGAGATAGAATCTGAAGCGTCAGTCCATTAAACACTATGTTCCAGTGATCACCTCTTCTTCTGAACGGCTTCCAGGAACACGCCTGTTCGCTTCTATCAGCAAATTTCTTAAAGGCCACCGGACCTAATATATTGCTTCGGCCTCACATGCCCATACTACCTCAAGACATTCCAGTCATCACATGGACATAATCGGTTATGCGGGCCGTTTACAAAATCTTTAATGAGGCACCGCGCGTGAGTTCAAATCGACTTGCATTTACACACATGATAGTTCGACCGTCAAAGTTCGACGATGTCCACCGTATGCTCCATGGAAGGGTGGTGCAGGGACAGTGACTTGCGCGTGAATTAACTGATAGTTAGCCTTGTGCTGCAGCTATCATACGTTGTCAGCAACATCACAGTACTATCCCATTGCATTTAGCTGTTAATTTTTAGTGCAGCAGAATTTTTTCCCCTTATTTGTTTTTAAATTGGCAGTTAGCCGAACTCCGCCTCCAATTTAACCGTAGAAGTTTTTTTACTGCTTCTTTTCTAGTTCACCGTATATATCAAAGATTTAGAATTTAGAATTTATATTTGGTTAGCACCGGGAAGGTACTGTCTAAGCAAACATTAGTAACGAAATAAAGTTATGTCAATGTGTGCAGATAAAATGTACAAATTCATAACTTGTCCTGCTATGTCAACAGTTAGCAATGTTTTAAAATTAATGGTGAACTAGAAAAAATAGGCAGTGAAAAAAAAGGATTGTTGACTATTTTTTTAAAAATGGCAAATCGTTCTGAATCGGACATGTCTACCATATTGTTCATTGCTACTGTTAATATGGCTGCTCACATAGCGCAGCAATTATTTACTTTGTATTTATTTATACCGCGATACTAAGTTTGAAATGACGGGGCTCTCTGGGCCTTAAATATAATATTTATTTATAAAATGGTCAAGAATCTTTTTCATCAGTCTTATGAAACCCGACTGGCTGAACTTGATTTTTTTCCTCTTAATTACTGGCAACTTTCCTGTTATCTCATGCAAACCTACTGGATTCTCTGAGAATGTAACTGCTTCCTAGATTTTGGTAAATTCCTTGAATTTGTTGGTACAGACCATCTGTGGGGTCATCCTTACAAACTGCGGAGGAAGTTGTTCCATATACACGTCTGACGTAACACCTTCTAGTAGATAGTCTTTTGGGGTTTTAAAACGGATTTCCTGCCGGGGTGGTCCTTTTACAAACAGTCCATTTACTTAAAACAAGCTAAAAGCTTATTTTCTATGAAATTACTGAACGTGTAACCAAGATTTTGTCCGCGATGGGCTCTCAAATATCAGGGACGTTACATTTCAGATATTTACTACTTTAAAGACCAATTCTGCTACTCTTTTTGGATATGAAAAGGAAGTTCAATAGCTAAAGACTTATTCCCTCAATAAAGTGATGTAAATGGACTAAACTCAAACTGGCTCATTCGGTAAAATGTCGAAGGACATGACTGATGATTTAATGGGGTACTGGATTTCTCCCTCATGCACTTCAATGAATATCATATAGCTGTTTTAATTGTAATCTTAAAGTAGCCTTTTGCGTTAATTTTTGCCTTTGGTAAAAGAAAAAAAGGCTTTTAGCGCACCGTGATAGTTTCAAGTGCGTCAGATTGTTTATAGTGAGGAAAATGCGCCAAGCTGTTGATCTCACTCTCTCCCCCACCCCCAAAATCAGACTACCATCCGAGCCAGTCAGTTGTCTGAGGTGGGAGTGGGTGCATTGGCTGATGGGTTGGCGTACCCGTATTCGCGCACCACAGCATGATCTGGCCACCATTACGCACACACCAGAATATACTTACTCAGGGGATATGGAGGAGCCATCGCTGTCTGACTACCAGTCTACTCTTCAGCCACTCCACACACACAACACATACACTGGGCCGACGGTGTGATCTGATGCAAGTGTAGGATTGGCAGCCTTCCAAGCCACGGTTTCTAGGTAACCTTGACTTTATTAGGTGCATTATGATTATTGTGAGGGTATTTTCGATGTATTGGTATAGGTAGTGTGCGCTGATGTGGCTTAGCCTCCGGTGGTTTACCGCAGTTTTTCGTGGAGGCGCATGCGTCCTAATAGGCCCATGCGGTGTGAACAGGTGCGGGAGCAGTGAGGGCATTTGAGGCGGGTGCGTCAACTGTATGTCGCAGTCCCAGGCACTGGTTCACCAGCCTCGATGCGATGGATTCGCATGTGACCGACGAGGCCGATGCGTGAGTTGTAGTTGCGGGCGCAGAATGGGCAGGAGAAATCGGGAGAAGCTGGGGGGATGTCATTCATGATAGTTTGTGTGGCAGAGTCGGTAAGAATGGACGAGAGGACGTTGTTCATGGGATATCGGTCTTGTCGGCATTGCGGTGACTTCCGCTGTCCTAGATGCGCATGTGCCCTAATAGGCTCATACGATGAGTAACTGCCTGGGGACAGTGGATGTGGTGATCTCTGCTGTGTGTTGTTGCTCCAGGCACTGGTTCACAAGTCTCTGTACAATGGATTTGCAAGTGACCGACCAAGCCGATGCGCGATGCGAATGTGCGGTTGCATTTAGGACAGTAAAGGAGAGAGTCCACATCGCTGATGGTGGAAGTAGCGGCCGCGGTGATGGTGGTGGTGGAGAAAAAAGGTGAAGAGTATCGCGATGTGGTCTCTAAGATGGTGTTAGTAATGGAATATATGACAGGAGTGAGGCTGAGGGAGTCCGAAGAAGGGTTAGCAGAATTTTACGTAGAAGGTGGAATTGTCGGATTGTTGGTGCATTGTGTCCGAAGATGTCCGACCAGGCTAATTCGCGTGCGGAAGGTGCATCAACATTGCGGGCATGTTTGAAGGGCCTGAACCTCACGGTGTGTGCCCGGGGCGCTGGTGACTTTCGTGCCGCTATTTTGTTCTTGGCAGTGGCAATCCGGTTCTTCTCATAGATTTCTGAATTAATCTTCGCAGATATTCTCCATGCCGGTCTATCCTGGAGGAGGCCATTCCAGGTCACCAGGTTAATTCGCAAATGCTTGAGAGATTTCTTTAAATTGTCCTTGTAGCATCGTTTTTGACCGCACCATCGGTGAGCACCCATAGCGGTATCTCCGTAGAAAAGTGGTTTGGGTAGTCGCTCGTCATTCATTCTCACCAGGTGCTCACTGCATCGCAGTTTTACTTGCCTCAGCATGGCGTGGATGCTAACGTTTCCGGTCCGCTACAGGACTTCTGCGTCCGGGATCATGTCTTGTCATCTTAACTTCAGAATTCTGCGGAGGCAGCGGAGAGGAAACGTGATTAAGCTTCCCGGCTTGGTTCGAGTAGATGGTCCAGGTCTCCGCTCCATAAAGGAGTTTCGTCAAGACGATGACCTTTTACATCTCCAGTTTGGTGTTCATGTGAACACGTTGGCGATTCCACACGTAAGCCTGCAGCCGACTGAAGGCCTGACTGGCTTTGGAGATCCGTTGTGTAACCTCGTCATCGATTCTTGTGTTGCGTGAGAGGGTGTTTCCTAGATAAGCGAATGTTTTCACAATTTTGATTTGAGATCGGTAGACATTGATTCAGGGAGCATTGCATTCTACGCTGGTGGGCGGCTTGTGCAAGACAACCGTTTTGGTTGTACTGATTGTTAATCCAAAATCGGCGCAGCCTTCGGCGAAGAGGTCCATGCTCCTTTGCATGTCCTCCTCCGTCACGGTGTTAAGGGCGCAGTCGTCCGCGAAGAGCAAGTCATGGACTGTAGTTGTAGACACGTGCGTTGGAGCCTGCATACGCCGACTGTTGAGAAGGCGCCCATCAGTTCTGTAGGCGATGCGAATACCAGGCTGCTCATCACGGTAGGCGTCCATCAGCATAGCCGAGAACATGAGACTGAAGAGGGTGCGGGCCAGTACGCAGCCCTGCTTTACTCCGTTGGTCACTGCGAATGCTTCGGATACCGTCCCGTTGTCAGTGACGCGCGCCGTCATCCCGTCATGAAGCTGACGCACCATGTGCGTGAACCGCTCAGGACAACCAAATTTCTGAATGACTTTCCACAGTCCGTCACGATTCACCGTGTCAAAGGCTTTCGTTAGATCCACGAAGGTAGTGTAAAGGTGGGTTCGCATCTCCTGACACTTCTCTTGTAGCTGGCGGGCGGCGAAGATCATATCGGTTGTCCCGCGGTGTCGGCGGAAGCCACATTGGCTTTCCGGGTGCAGGCCCTGCTCTAGATGACCATTCAGACGATTGAGAATCGTACGGGCGAAGATCTTTCCGGCGATGTTGAGCAGCGAGTTGCCTCTGAGGTTATCACATAGTTGCCGGTTCCCCTTCCGCCTGCAGAGATGGCCGATGGCCGCGTCTTTGAACTTCTGAAGAAATTGGTTTGGCGCCACCTTTCCTGGAAATGTGTTGTGAGTTCTGCTATCAGCCGGGGCCCCACGTGCCTGTAGACTTCCGGTGGAATTGCGTCGGATACCGGTGTTTTACCACTGGAAATCTGCTGCGCGGCCCGGATGGTTTCTGGTAGGGAAAGCGGCAGATCCAGGTCATTTTTCGTGTCCACTTGAGGGAGCCGGTCAATGGCAGCATCGGAGATAGCTGATGAGCAATTAAGGACACTTCTGAAGTTTTCGGTCCAGCGCTTCAGAATTTGCGATTTCTCTGTCAGCAGTGTTGTGCCGTCAGAGCTGAGCAGCTATGCGGACCTCTTGATACACGGGCCGTAGATGGCCTTGATGGCTTTGAAAAAGTTTTTCATTTCATTGCAGTCTACATAACTCTGGATTTCTCTGCCTTTCAGACCATCCAGGCGTCCTTAATCTCCCGTAGCCGTTGCTGTACAAGGCGGTGGCATCTGAAGAAAGCTGCTTTGGTGGCATCAGTCCGAAGGTCCACATAGACTCTGTGTAGTCCATTCTTCTCCTCGAGTAAGTTTCTGATGTCGGCGTCATTGTCTTCAAACCAGTCCTGGTGTTGATGGCGTTTGCGTCAAAGGGCTTCGAGGGTGGCTGACTTGAACGAAATTTCGCAATTGACAAAATTGTGCCTCAACGGTGGTAGTATTATCTGGAGCTTCCAGGAACTCCAGTTTCCGTGTTATTTGGTTGCTGAAATTGAAACAGGGAGCAGGCAAATTCAACAAATAATTTTTTAACTTACCTGTCGGCCGCTTACCTTGGGGCCTTCGTCGGGGTTGCAGTCGAGCCTCATCCGGGAGATGACGAGGTGGTGATCCATCCAACCATCGGCATCGCGGATCGTCTTGGTTACCAGCACGTTCTTTCGATCTCGCCTCCGGACGGGAACATTGTCCAGCAGCTGCCAGCGACACGACCGAGGGTGTATCCATGTGGCATTCTCCCACATCGGAAGGTGGAAGAAGGTGTTGGTCAGCAGGAGACGGTGTTCCACACACGTGTGCAAAAGCGCGAGGTTTTAATCGTTACAGCTACCGGGACCGTGGGGACCCAGCACTCCCTGCAAGGCAGCGTGGTCCATCCCGACGCAGGCGATGAAGTCCCCAAGGACAATTAACTTGTCCATCTTCGGCACAGTCGCCAAATAAGCGTGCAGGGCATCGAAGAATTATTCCTTCGCCACATCAGAGATCGTCATTGGGGAAGCGTAGGGGCTGATGATGGTGGCAAACTTGTCTCCCGAAGATGCAGAGGCTTACCTGGCGATCATTGCTACCCTGCAGCAGACAGGGTTAACTTTCCACGATGTCTTTACGGATGGCAAAGGCAACACCATCGTCGCGTCGCTCTTATTTGGCCGGCCACTCTATGAAGAGGTTTATCTGGCACCCACCTCTTACAGCTGACCCTGCTCAGAGACTCGGTCTAGTTGAGAGCAGCAATGTCCACCTTATAGTGCGCCGGTTCCCGAGCGACTCACGCCGTCCTCCGTTCTGGCTGGTTGCTCCTCGGATTTTCCGAAATGGAACGAACATTCCAGGCTGCTATTGTGAGCGGACTCACGCAAGCAGCCTGCAGAGTATGGCGTGGGTAATGGCGTCGGGGGGCATTGTTGTTTGTTTGAGTTTTTTGACTGCGTATTTTTCGATCTACGACCTACAGCCAGCTGCAGAAGACGTGATAACCAAAACTTTTTAAGTGCACCTTATTCTAGCCCCTTCCTCCGAGAGGAGTCAAGCAGTGCTGGCCCTAAATAGGGCTGCTTTGACATCCCAGACGGCTGCCAAACTCCACTATGGGTCAAGGTTTGTTTTAAGTGGGAGAGTGGCCCGAGTTAGCCTGGTCCGCCTACGGTGTTGCGTTTACCCTCACCGTAGGACTTTTTGAGAGGGGGGGGAGATGGGAAGTTCGGGATTCAGACCTACTGGGTGTGGAGGCACACACAACACCGGAGACCCTCACCTGGTTTAGCCCGCCGGTCGTGAAGGTTGCCCGGGTTGTGGCCGCTGGGAACAACCCAACTTCGAGGAGCCACAGGTGAGAGTTTGGTAACCATTTAGAGGCTGTTACAGGAGCATTTACCACCTCTAAGTGACAAATAGAGTGACCAAATTCTATCTGTGTGGTGCTACCTCTAACTAGTACCCGCTACACCCCGTATAAATCTATACATACATACATACTTGACAGTTCGACAGTCGTTGTCCAACGATGTTCACCGTATGCTCAACAGAAGGTTAGGACAGGGACGGTGACTTGAGTGAGGATTAGTTTTGAGCGGTAGTAGCCTTGCACTGCAGCTACCGCAGTCTATCCTCTTCCACATCTGAGCCAGGAGTCAAGCCAACGTAAAGTAGACCGAAGATAGAAGAGGGCACAGGTTGCTTTCACGGAAAGGGCACTAGGGCCATACCCGCTCCTATGAGTGCCACCACACTCCCCTCCATTTTCAGTATTTATTGTGGGAGAGCAAACCAAATAAGGCATGCCGTGCTTTGATTTGGGCCCCGTGTTGCTCCTACGCATAAACCACGTGGTCCGTTTACAGGGCAAATATATACATATAAATATAAAGATATCTTTGCAGTTTTCAATTTGATAAAAACGGGCGTGGATCCCTGCATCGCCATAAGCGCCAGAATTCCTAGTACGTAGAATTTGAAAAAAAAAAATAGCTTTTTTGGTTATATTATTATTTTGGGCTTTAGCGAAATTTTTAAATAATTTAAGTGCAGATCATGAGATTTAATGATGGTCAAGTTAAAACAGATTCTGGTTTGAAGACCGAACATAATCTTTTGTTTTAATTATGTCTTGACTATGCGCGTTTATAAGATACTGGCCTTGGGGACCTTTTGATAACGGTGATGCCTAAGTGTGGGTACTCGTGTGTGATATTTGTTCTTAATAAGCATATCATTTGTAACATGCACTTCGTCTTCCTCGTTACTCAATAATTATGGGTAATTGCATGAACAGGAATTTGAACACAAAAACACTGAAGACCTGGAAGAAGAGAAACACGTTTCCATGAGTCAACCCATTCATGTGCCGCAGCAGCACAATTCCTCATCATCTTTTGACCGAAGACGGGTTGAAGAAGATAGGATTGCTCCTACGGACGCTGAGACTTGTCGTTTTTTATTTTCCAACACTCCACCCATGAAAAACAGTCGGATTTTCTCGGCACCATGCACACGAACTGATTCCCGTGACCCTGTCGTTAACTTTTCCCATCATGATTCTCCTATTTCATTTTCTCCAAATCGCCAGTCATTGGCGGCATGTAATACATGCGTGCCAGTGCCCTTCAGCCAGTGTCCTCCTGCCATTGCCTCTATGGCTCAGCGAGTATCTGCGGCCCTGTCCTCTGGCTCTTGTTCTCGTTCCCACTCTCTTCCCCGTTCTGGTATGGCCGGATCCAAGGCCCTTCTCCCCTACTCATCTGCTGTGCCGGTCTCACTGATGTCAGAGGTAGACAGTGTTGCTGATATCAAAAAGAAGAACGCTCTCAAAAAGTCTTCTCACAATCAGCATGAATTTCAGCATATGGCTGAGCGATTTCAGAGGGCCAGTACTGGCGCATCGATAGATGCCTACCATGCTCAACGATTGTGTGGATTGTCTTCCAATGAACAGGGATCGGAGTCACCCGAGCTAAAAAACCGTCTGGTTGCAATATTTGACTACAATGCTCGGACAGATGAAGAGATTTCACTCCGAAAGGGTGATGTGATGCTAGTCCTTAATGACAGGTTAATTGATAAATGTGGTTCATTTATGCAATCTTAAAAACGTTCGCAGCTTGATGTCCCCAGTTTATTTCTCATGTGCTGCTTTACCATTTTTTGACAACACGGTATGACTGTGACTGTAATTTAAACTACTTATCCAAAAGTTAGAACCAATCAGGGTGCCAATGAAAAAATTAAAACGGGATATAAGTGGCTTTTCACACGGTCTACCTCTGAGTCACCATTTTACTATCATTATTTTAGAATATATACTGTGCATTCTATCTAATTCCATCAGGTTAATTATTTAACGTCAGATCAACCTATTTTTCAGAGCATCCTTGCTTGCGTTGCGACTTCTTCAGCTGATACATTGGATATGTAGTCGGCCTTTTTACGTTGTCGAAGCCTTCTTGCACTCTGTAATCAAGTAAAAACTCTGTAGCTTCCCCTTATATGTTTCTTGATTAATGTCTGTGATGAATATTTCCAGTTTTTTTCTTAAATTTGAACAAAAGCGCTAATAGGAAAATATCCTTCCAAATATTTGCTCTTTTCTCGATTTTTTGACCTCGCCGTCGAAATGAACAGACTGTCTGCTTACAGATGACTGTTTTCCTTCTACTTATGTCAGCACCGTCAGGCTGGCCGAGTGGGGATCAAATTTATAGCATAAAATTTTAACATTATACTGCAGGCTTTTTAAATCGGCCTTTTATAAAAAACAACAAAATCTAGTATCCGTACGAGGCCTTCATACTTTAATATCACACCGCTTTCATATTTCATTACCTGATTTCTAAAGTACGTTTCCGAAGAATGGCCGCTTTCATGTGCTGTAATAACACGCTGTTCGATTTATTCGATTTCTCCGAAACGAATATTATGCATATTTTCCCTGCGTTTCTCACAGACGTAGCCTGCTTGGCTGTTTTATAATATTCAAACGTGGGGTGGATATTCTAACCTTTGTAAAGTCTGATCAAAAATTGCTTTTACGAGGCATTTGGTTAGAACTAGCATTGTTTCACGATCTCTTTGCAAGTTATATGCAAGTATAGATTCCATTTTATTCTATTTGAGGAGCTTATAGAAGCTGGGTGTGGTGATTTTTAGAGATGGGTAGAATCAAAGAAACTAAATAACGATAGATTTCGGAACATTCATCTGTTCTTCCAATTTGGCTAAGTACTTGTTACGGCTGCGATCATGCCTGATCTAGCCGGCCTCGATTATGTCACGGATTGTGCTCCTCCACGCATGACGATCCGTGGCAGCAGACCTAGACAGTTCAACCCATTCTCTTCGCCAACGACGGACGCCGAATGCCGAAGGTCCAAGAACAACTTCCATGTCTTGACGAACTGTGTCGAGCCAGGTTTTGAGCTGACCCCATCTTCGACGTCTCCAATTGGGTAGTGGAGTCGGTTTTAGGGTAGTAACACTGAGGTCTTAAGGTGGGCGACGATGAACGTGTCCGAACCACCTCAGGCGTCGTTCTTGGGTGGCTTGGGATATCCTTGCGATGTTTGCGCAGCGATTGCGAACTGTCTCATTTGAAACGAAGTCTGTGTACTTCACTCGGAGAATGGTCCTCAAGCAGTGGTGATCAAATGCCTCCAATTTTCGCACATCTTCCATGCGTGTAGCCCAGCATTCACAACCATAGAGAAAAAAGACCGGACAAGCCACAGCGTATATGCGAATCTTTGTTTCGATAGAAATGTCGCGTCGGGTCTACAGGCACTTTCTAAGGCTTGAAAAAACCCGACGAGCAGTATTGATTTGAGAGACAATGTCATCCTTACTTTGTCCATTCGGCAGCAACCTCGCCCAAAGGTATTTGAAACTTTCCACCATTTCAAGTTGACAACCACCAACCTCGAGAGGTGCTTTTTCCTAGGCAGGGATGCTGCTTGAAAAAAAACTTTGGTTTTACCTGCGTTTATGGACAAGCCGACGGATTTAGCGACTTCATTCACCCGCGACACCATAAACTGTAGATCACCAAGGTATGAGACTAGTAAGGCAATATCATCTGCGTAGTCAAGGTCAGCCACCCGGCGTCCGGGCGCAAGCTCAAAATCGTCCTCTTCATGCAGGGCCTTCCCATTAATCCAGTCGATAGCGTAGTTGAACAGGATGTGCGACAAAATACAATCTTGTCGAACGCCAGACCGGATATCGAATGCTTGTGAAAGATTGTTATGAACCAAAACTCCTGCAGTGGTTGAGCTGTAATAAGCCTTGATCATGGCGATGATTTTCGATGGTAGGCCATCTAGTGCCATTATCTGCCATAAGGATTCACGATGGATGGAATCGAACGTGGCGGCGAAGTCGGTTGCTGGTAACTATGGCGGGATTCAAAGACATGCCTTCGTGTAAATATTTGGTCTACACATCCACGCCCAGCACGGAATCCGGTTTGGTTGGGCCTCGTCCTAGAGTCGCACACAGCCTGGAATCGCCCGAGAAGGACAATATCGAAGATTTTAGCAGCAAAGTCGATAAGCTTTATGCCACGGTAGTTTTCGCATCTCGTTTTGTCTCCCTTCTTGTGTACAGGCACAAGGATGTCTGAGCCCGTCATCAGGAGCAATCTCGTCTCTCCATGCTTGTACAATTACTTCCTGGAGCCAGGGTGCCAGTGTGTCGACAAAAAACTTGAATATTTCAGAGGGTATACCGTCCTTTCCAGGCGCCTTGTTGTTGCGCAACCTTCTTATGGCATCAGTGACTTCTCCTTCAGAAGGGGGGTCGCATGACACTGCATAAGCAGGAGAGGGAGGAAACTCCGTTGCATGTGGTAGGGGGGTCCTGGGCTCGGTATCGAAATTTAGGTTCTTGAAGTGCTCACGCCAGCGCTCGACCTTGACCAGGTTTTCAGCAATAAAGCTGCCATTCACGTCACGAACAGAGTCGCTCAGTGTAGAGTGCCTACCGCTAACTTGGCGGATAATTTGTAAGAGTTTTCGAGTGTCACCTATGTTTGAGGCCTGCTCCATCGAGATCGCAATTCCAGCCCAATATTTTCCGGTTTTCCCTAGCCGATTTTGCCGTCATCTTTCGGAGTTGGTAGAAGGAAGCGTTGTTGCGGGACCTGGATCGAGCCGTCTGGGCAAACAACTGTAAGGTTCTTCCGCTGATCCAATCACTG
The DNA here is from genome assembly GCA_017591395.1 of Schistocephalus solidus. Taxonomy (NCBI): domain Eukaryota; kingdom Metazoa; phylum Platyhelminthes; class Cestoda; order Diphyllobothriidea; family Diphyllobothriidae; genus Schistocephalus; species Schistocephalus solidus. Next base: position 10,996 of record WEDG01001377.1, on the reverse strand, counting down.
CGGTGTCGCTGAGTAAACCCAAAGATTTTCTCAGCCGCCCCGTAGACTAATGCCTTCAGTGATGACCAATCACTACTGCCTTCTCTGTCTGTTCGTGCAGTAAAACAGGACCGGATTTCTCTGTCCAGACCTCGGCAGTGCCGGGTTGCCGTATTTTGACGATATCCAGGCGTCTAGCACCTGAAATTTTGGGTGCGGATGATAGATGCACTTTCAAGCGTGTACGGACGAGAACATGGTCAGTTCCATAGGTATTACCAGTCTCGGCACCACAAATCGATCTTCTATCATGAACTCAGCTGCGGAACCGTAAACTGTCTAGCACTTAGTCGATCTGACTGGCTGTGTGACCGTCATTTGAATACCAGGTCAGCAGGTGTTTGTTGTGGTGCTGGAAGCCCGTGTTCGTGACAAACAGTTGGTTCTGGTCAGCAAAATTTCGCAGTCTCTCACCATTTTCACATCGAGAACCAAGCCGAAAACGGTCAATAAGATGACTGTTAGTGGAGTCATCACGTCCAGTCCGGCCATTTTTCGTCCCCAGCAACCATTAACAGATCGCGGCACGGGAGTCTTTCAACTAACGCTTACAGTTGTGAGTAAAACGTCTCTTCGTCGTGCTGTTCGGCAGCGGAAGTTGGTGCGTACATGGAAACGATAGAGATGTTTTTGAAGTGACCTTTCAGTCGCACATAGGCCATCCGTTCGTTGTCTGGTTCCCAAGCAAGTAGTACATGGTTCGCTTGTTGCGAGAGGGCAATCGCCAAACAATGTTTACCAGAAAAATCGTGAGGACCACTGTGGTACAGGGTGAAGTGTGTTAGGGTTTGAGTTAGGTATTCAGACTTCTGACAGGAAGCACACATCTACGTTTTACTGATAAAAGCTGCGCGCCGTCAGACCAGGGTCCAGGAACGTTTGCACATTCCAGCATCCAATACCAAGGATCCGCTTCCGATTGAGTAGTCCATCTCACATACTATTCGCCCGCACCACTGTTCTCGGGTTGCGGAGCGCGTCGGTTCCCGCGGACGCCGTAGCATGGATAGTAGTGCTATCTTCGAACATATTTTCATGGGTTGTCTTGGGGATTGTGAGTACGGGCGGGTCCCGAACAGCCGCTGGGATTGTTTTTTTTCGAGGTTGTGGCCTCTAACGCTTTGGCTTAAGAGCCTACCCACAAGGCGGCGGTGTGCCAGACCTCAGCCCGTCGCACCCTGGTAGCACTGTCGCTGCTGGTCTGCGACTGCTTATTCGCCAGACCCGAGAGTCTGCTTATTTCGCAGCTAACCTTCACTGAAGGCCGTTCCACTATCCGCAACCTGTGGACGCGCCGGGTAGCCAGTAGCTAGGCTAATGGGTAACCCATCGTCCCGGGGTAACTCATCGTCCTGGCTAAGTTTGCAACAGTCAGAACTTTAGAGCTTCTTATAAGGAATTATAGACAATAATTCCAACTGTCACGTTACTTCTATAATGGAAAAACGGTTCAACAGTCCCTATTCAGGAAAGATATTATAATGCCGTAAACCGCTACCTAAAGGCCTAAATTTATAATAAATCAATTTTGTCGAACTGAAGTCTGGTATATAACAGTAAGGGGGGCCGGATTTTCGGCCATTTGTTCGCTTGATCACTAGCCTGTTTTCTCAGTGCGATCGATGCCACCTTTGTAATAATTCTTCAGTGTCTCCTCCGGTGAAGGGTTATAAAGCAATCTTAAGGCATTTTAAGTAGCAGGCGAGCTTAATGTTGATTTTCTCTTGCCTATTGACCTCGTCCTCACATTTTTGTCTCGTATATAATTTGAATTAGTCCTCATTGAACAAATGTTTCGGCATTCATGGCTATCTGCCATTTATTTGTCCTCTAGCTAACAATTTGTTGCCTGATCCGCTGGTGTTGGTGGCGAAACATTAATAATTATAATACTGACGGCAGAAAAATTGGACAGAGGCTGCCTGTTTCTGGGGACATCTTCGATTATTTGGTTATCTTACTTTGCCGAATGAATCGATTTTTCTGGAAGCGCTGAATCCATTTCTACAAATGCCCACCACGTTTCCTTCCTGTGAATTTTTCTACTTATTGCCAATTCGGGTGACTCTCCTCTCACCCAAGAGAGCTAATCATTAATTTGTTGATGTTTTGGTTGTGCTTCCACTCACTGCGGTGGGGGCCACGATGAAAGTGTTTGTTCCTTTGCCTTTTGGTTTGCTCCCATCGACTTCCCTTTCTTTAGTCAGAACAAGATCCAAAATTTTTCATTCTAATGGGTTTGCCGTTTCAATCTCATGCGAAAAGCGCTTGTCCCACCTTTATCGAAGGTGATATGATCTTGATGATTTAGACTTGCGTTTTTCATCGTTGGCTCTGGATTGGCCACTGCAGCCTCAACAACGGTATTTGCTTTCAGAGCCTGGTTATTTAAAATATGTCGCGCTATTAGAACTCGGTTATTACTGTTGTAATCAATCGGCCATAAGCACACGAGCGAAAGAGCACAACCAAAATTTTTAGAATAATGAGAAAGCAAAAGTACACTAGAATGGGGGTCTTACAATTGGCCTATCGGAACTAAAACTAAGAATAGACTAGAGGCGAATGTTCGCATTCCAGTGTGTAAATAAGTAAATAAGACGGTTGGTCGCTCGCCGGAATCATGGATTTATTCGTCTGAGCTTTCCTACTGAAGTTACGGCCGTGATAAGAGCAGCAACAATAAAACGAGTAAAAGTTATAGGGGGGGCAGGGTTCAATCGAAACCCAGTGATGCCATTCCGGAGGTGACTGCGCAGGGCTCTGTATGCCGACGCCAGATCGATACATCGATTGACTGGATTTTCTTCGGATGCCCAGGCTTCAATCAATCCCTGAATTGTCTTCCTTCTGTCGTTTGCAATTATCTTCGTAGTTGTGAATTTTAACTCGTGACTCGTTTCTTAGGTGTGGGCGGCCACTTATGATAATCCGTCACTCCGTTTCACAGCCAGCTAAAGCTCGTGTATGCGCGATCCACGCATAAGTTCAGTCTATACTATGTAGTTACGACAACAGTTTAGGCCTGAAATGCGATACATTACAACTGACTGCTCATTAGGATTTAATTTGTCCTTGAATTTCATGACCCTGCTGCACAAGATGGCTTTGAGCCGGTGTGCAATGCCGACACATATTCCCGCAGAAATGCGCTCGGTCGCTTCTAACACATCCTTGTTGTATGGCAGCGCATACTAAACTAGAGGGGCTTGTTCTGTTTGGGTTCTCTGGGGGGCGAACACGTAGGCATCGGTTTATGAAAGCCTTCGGACGGCCCTTCCGCATAAATAGGATGGCAGTTACTAAGACGAAATTTGTTTGACAGTAAGCTAGCATGGGATCTCCGACCAACGGATAGAGGAAGTTGCGTATGGACAACTTTGTTGTGGTTTATTGGTGTCTTTATTGCAAAAGAGCATGTTTTTGTCGTTGTTCGCCTAGGTAGTACATGTAGACATTGTTTTTGCCATGGGCACCGACAGGTTTTCCGGAATTCTGCTTGTCAACTAAGCTGGTGTTGGTCAGCAAAAAAGGAATGGAATCTCCCACCAAGTGTTTGACCGTCTTTGGATGATGCTCATCGACATCTTTTTCTCCTCTGGGAGCAGGCAGTTGAACGGATGTGTTCACATCTGTGACATTAACGAACCGCATGGGAACATATCGGAGATTGAAGTGGAACAGAGCAACCTCAACGAGTGGACCGTATTTAGACTCGGCAAGATCCAGAGTGCTTGACGTTTTCAAGGGCGCAATATGCTCTATCATTTCATCTATCCTTGACGCAGATGGTGACATTCATCGGCGGTGTCAGTTTCTGCAAGGATTCAACCTCTTCTGCACTGAGCTAGAAATGGTTTAGCAACATGCTTCCAGCAAAATTAGACTAATAAATTCTTTGGTTCTTTAGAAGCCAAAACGATTTTCAAGTGCTCTGGTGGTAGTTACTGTTGTTGACGGCACTTGCCTACCGTAGTGCATGTAGAAATGAGTTTCTTTGCCGACTGAATTTGCATAATTCGGTTTTTTCCTGGATTTTTCTCTTTGTCTGCGAGTGATTATATGTGGGCGTTGCCAACCAGGATACAACTGTATATCTCCACTATATGCCTGCCGAAACTCATTTTACCTTGGAAGATGACGTGTATCTTACGACCGAGGGCGACCGATTGGTGACACCGGGACACTTACAGTAGCCAATCAAGTCTCAGTTAGGGCATCTGGACCATTAACGCTAATCGAGTGACTTTTCGAGGTTTAGTCTTTGATCGCACAGTTCCAGTTTTCAGCTTAATTTGTACTCGTCCTCGGCAGCAAATCGTGTAGCAGCTGCTTTATGTGTGCAAACTGAATCGGAGTTTAATTCTGTAGCAGAGTCTGACTCGTATTCTGCCTACATTATAGCTCCCTCCATCGCTGTCCGCGTGTTTGCTCGAGCTTTTATCTTGCTGATGATTTATGCCATCTGCGGACAGATTTGAACTCCCGGGGTATACGGGGACTGGTTCTCGATTTTCCCACGCAAAAGCCTGCGCAGTTTCGTGCGAATGTGTGCGCAATTTATTGCCGTCGTACACCGGCTAGTATCGCTTACATCATCAATTCCACCACCACCACCACCTCAGCCGCCTCCACCTCCTGTCAAGTGCGTCGATGCAAGGTTGCAAAAGCCATCACCAGCACGGCCATTACTTCGGATCGGCCCCTGTTCGCCCGAGCCTTGCTTTCGGCTCACAAATGACTCGGTAGAAATGTGGACCTTTTGTCCATCCGATTTGGTGGGCTTGTGCACATGTTTCCTCACAGTTTGTTCATTTTTAGAGGATGCTGACTCATCAGAGGTGGTTTGAGTTTGTTCAAAGAGAGTGTTGCTTAAAGTTACACGCGCCTTCTTAATTCGCTCTCTAATTTTAGTAGCTTTGTCTAGCTACGGAGTTTTAAGAAGTGGAGATCACAGCTCAGTAAGTTCCAAGGGACCGAGTTGGAGCCTCGGGCGCCGCAGTGCCTGTGGTTGGGTATAGCTGGCTGATGACGGTTAATAAGCCAGAAATGGCCATTCCCGTTTCTCTTATCTTTGTCGGTAGTATAATATATATATATATATATATATATATATATATATATATATATATATATATCCGCCTCAACTATATGGGGTTGGCTGTTGGGATAAGGAGGATCTCACAGTTTCTACACTGCAGTCACATGTTACCCTGCCTTCTGCTTCACTGAGTTCACTCGTGTGCAGTAACTATTGTCTGCATGGTTTCCTTTTGCTGATATTCGGGTTGTCGCCAAGCTGCCCAGGGCAAATTTGACGTTATGCTGCCTTGCTGGGTTTAAGTTCCGTGCCGGTAAATTTTATTTACTGTGATCCTCTATGCAAGATGTTCAGACTGTCCTTTGTCTACTGCTTGTTCACTTTGGGCAATTATCCCATTACTACGTGTCCTTGGTTTTATTGCTTCCAACCATTACTCTCTTCTCTTTCTCTCGTAAAAGCCCCCTTGGTTTTTATGTGCCACAACCGCCAAGGATTTACCGCCTTACTTTGTCCGCGCGGCAGTTTTAATTGCTCTACCTACATCAGCATTGAGTACTGTCTGCCGCGCATTCTATCCACACGAAATAATTTTATTTAAAGTAATTTGAACTGCGAAAGTGGTTTCCAATGTGTTTAAATATAGCCATGCCAGCAAAATGTCAACGCCCGTGTTTTTTTTCTTTTTTTTAACTTGGTCATCTACTTTAACCGGCAGTTTGCGGGACGTCAATCGGCAGTACTCGGGCTCAGTAGATTTTATTGTGTTCATACATTGTTTAAAATGGACGTCTTGCTGGTTTAATGTTCTTTCTGCGTAGGTGTTACAGCCAGGAGCGTGGCTACTATACACAGTTCGACCGTCGTAGTCCGATGATGTCCACCGTATGCTCCACAGAAGGGTGGTGCAGCGATGGTGACTTGCGCGTGGATTAGTTTTAAGTGACAGTAACCTTGCGCTGCAGCTACTGTATACTCTTCTCCTCCCCCACCTGAGCCAGGCGTCATGACAGAGTCAAGAAGACCGGAGGCGGGAGAAAACGCAGGTGGTTGGCACAGCCGGAGCTGGCGCTGGGCGTGCCACCACACCTGGATCGGATCCCATGGAGTGGGAGTGCCATAGAGGCGACATTAAGAAGGAGCCACTGCGGCATGACTCTTAATCAGCCACTACACACAAAACACATTGGGCTGCCCACACGGTCCTTGTTACCCCGTCAGTTGGCGCGGCTTTTAGTGCACCATGATATTTTCAAGCGCCTCAGATTGTTTATAGTGAGGAAACTTCGCTGAGCTCTCGACCTCACTCTCTCCCACCCCCACAATCAAACCACCGTCCGAACCGATCAGTTGTCTGATGCGGAAGTGGGCGAAGCTTTGTCCAGTGCGGCGTGTGTATGCTGGTGCTCCTGGCACTGGTTCGCCGGTCTCTATGCGATGAATTCGAAAGGGACCGACCAGGCCGATGTGTGAGGTGCATCTGCGATCACAATGAGGACAGGTTAGTACCGAGTTCCAATCGCTGGTAGAGCGGTAGTGGTGTTGGAGATAGCAGGTGGCAAGAAGTCGGTTGTTGCTAATGAGGTGGTGGGAGTGGGGCAAGTGTTGTTCTTCGGCGTGATCGGCGCAGGTAGTGGAGGAGGGAGGATGGTATCGGTGATCGCGTGGGGCGGGCATCAATAAAGTTGTTTTCAGTGGTTGGGATGGTCGTCGTCATGTGGTCTGAGGCAGATGTGGCAGAGGTTGATGTTTTGGTATGGCTGTTTCATTGAGTTCGAAGATGTTTGACCAGGCCGATTCGAACGTGGAATGCGTGCTTATAGCGTAGACACATCGACAGAACTTGGGAATTAACGGCGTTGATCCGCGGTGCTTGTGACTTGCGAGCCGCCCTTTTGGCCATCCGGTTTGCCTCAGAGATTGCTGAACCAGTCTTCACGGATATTCTCCATGCCGGTCTATCCTGGGTGTGGTCCTCCCAGGTCACCGAGTTGATTTGCAGTTGCTTCAGATATTTCTTCAAAGTGTCCTTGTAGCGTCGTTTTTCACCTCCCTGTCGGCGACCACCCGTAGTGACATCTCCTTTGAAAAGTCGTTTGGGTAGTCGCTTTTCGTCCATTCTTACCAGGTGGCCGCTCCATCACAGTTGCACTTGCCTCAGCATGGCGTGGATGCTAACGTTTCCGGTCTGCTCCAGGACTTCTGTCTTCGGGATCCTGTCTTGCCATCTCAGTTTTGGTATTCTGCGGAGGCAGCTGAGATGGAAGTGATTCAGCTTCCTGGCTTGGTTCGAGTAGACGGCCCAGGTCTCCGCTCCGTAAAGGAGTTTCGTCAAGACGACGGCCTTGTACATTTTCAGTTTGGTGTTCAGGTGAATACCATGGTGATTCCACACAGAAACCTGCAGTCGGCCGAAGGCTTGACTGGCTTTGGAGATCCGTTGGGCGACCTCGTCATCGATTCTCGTGTTGCGTGACAGCGTGCTTCCTAGATAAGCAAAGGTTTCCACGTTTTTGAGGTGAGCACCGTTGACATTGATTCTGGGAGCATTGTATTCAGCACTGGGTGGCGGCTGGTGCATGACAACCGTTGTGGCTGTACTGATTGTTTATACAAAATTGGTGCAGCCTGCAGAGAACAGGTTCATGCTCCTTTGCATATCCTCCTCCGTCTCGATGTTAAGGGCGCAGTCGCCCGCGAAGAGAAAGTCATGGACTGTAGTCGTAGACACGCGTGTTGTGGCTTGAATACGCCGACTGTTGAGAAAGTGCCCGTCAGTTCTGTAGGCGATGTGGATCCCAGGCTGCTCATCGCTGTAGGCGTCCATCAGCATAGCAGAGAACATGAGACTGCAGAGGGTGGGGGCCAATACGCAAGCCTGCTTCACTCATTGATCACTGCGAATGCTTCGGATACCGTCCCGTTGTCAGTGACGCGCGCCGTCATCCCGTCATGAAGCTGACACACCATGCGCGTGAACTGCTCAGGACAGCCGAATTTTTGCATGACTTTCCACAGTCCGTCGCGATTTACCGTGTGAAATGCTTTCGTCAGATCCACGAAGATAGTGTAGATGTGGGTTCGCATCTCCTGGCACTTCTCTTGTAGCTGGTGGGCGGCAAAGATCGTGTTGGTTATTCCGCGATGTCTTCAGAAGCCACATTGGTTTTCCGGGAGCGGTCCCTGCTCTAGGTGACCGTTCAGATGATTGAGAAGGATACGGGCGAATATCTTTCCGGTGGTGTTGAGCAACGATATGCCTCTGTGATTATCACGGAGTTGCCTGTTCCCTTCCGTTTGTAGAGATGGACGATGGTCGCGTCTTTGAACTCCTGAGGAATTTGTCCTTCGCGTTCTGTCATCAGCCGGGGCCCGCCGTGCTTGTAGACTTCCGATGGGATTGCGTAGAATCCCGG
>WEDG01001375.1:0-18986 GCA_017591395.1 Schistocephalus solidus | reverse complement strand
AAACATTCTTAACAGGAAACAGTAATCATACCGTACAGTTATTTATTTTTCACATTTTTTCGATTAGTGCATTTATAAACCGTGTTTTACTTAAAACAGATTCCTTGGTCCATTACAATGTTAAGTCACTTTTAAGCCACTTTATTGAGGGAAGCAGGCTCGCCCTTTGAGCTACCACTACGTACAATGTCCATAGTACAAACACGATTTACAGTGATATATCTGACAAATGAAAATGTAGGGTCATCGATATGTGTGTGGGCCAGGCGCAACCTGCCACTGTTTACACAATCTTCATTATATTGACAACAGTTTCCAGAAAATAAGTATCTAATTTAAATTTAAATTTACCAACAGTTTCTGAAAGGACCACCTCGTCAGGGAGATTAAATCTAGCACCACTCTTGTATATGGGGTATATATTTGCTGCCTTCCATTTGGATGACAGTTTTCCTGATTCAAATGACGAATTAAATATAAACGCTAGTGGTTTGCACAGTTCGCTGGCCAGTTCTTTCAAGAACTTGGACTGTATATCGTCCGGACCATATGACTTCACTTCTTTCAGATTTCGCAGTTCTCGTTCCACGAGAGGTTCCTGGAAGATTATATATTCAAGCATTGGTCTGGCGTCTATAACAGCACTGTTGACGTGGTCAAGCTGAAGTTTCGGTTCTCTAGTGAAAACCGAGGCAAAAAACCGACCTAAGTACTCGGCTTTGTTGCAATTTTCAACGACTTCAACACCATTCCCATCCATGAGTACTGCTACTGGGTCCTTGTTTTTTAGTCGGCTATCGATATAATGGAATACAAGATTGGTTTATATTCAGCCTGTTAAATAAGTCTTGATTCATAGTTCTTCCTTGCCTGACGAATCATTCTTTTTACAGCGTTTCTTTGATGACGAAATTCTTTGAGATGCTCTGCTGACCCTGTTTGCCTGAATACCTTCCATTTTTTGTTCTTTTTCTTTAACTGCCTGTTAAGTTTTCTTGTTAACCAGGCGGGGCCACTATTCTTTTTTTGCACCCTCACTGGACAAAAGCGTTCAATTGGATCGAGTGAGACTGTCTTAAATGATCGCCAGTCATCCTCTGGATGCCCTTTAAGTAAACAATCCCATCTCGTAGACATCAGTTCTTTCCTCATTGCGTTAAAATCAGCCTTCCATATATTTCGCTTGCATTCCGTTCCATTCTGGTGCTGAGAAAAAAAGTGATTAATCCCACATCAGCGTACTATGGTCACTCTTACCGAGGGGTGCAATAGAATACACTTCATCAATGCTAGAGAAGTCCTTCGTAAATACCAGTTCCATGCAATTTGCTCTCTGTTTCTCTCTAAATCTCGTTGGTATGTTAACCTTCTGTACCAGAGGTTAGTCGAGAGTAAGATCCATTAGCTTGTGGCCGAAGGAAGTTGGTGCACCATCAACTGTCAGATTTACCCAGTCTACTATAGGTGCATTGAAATCTCCAGCAATAAGCACCTCCTGGTGACTTGCTACTACCTTGAGCAAATGGAGGAGGGACTCATTAGCTGCACTTGGAATGTTCGGTGATCTGTAGATCGTCAAGAATTGTAGGTTCTGTGAACAATCCTTTTTAATCTTTATCCAGAGAAATTCATATTCAGGGAAAATGGAGTGTGCTCGTTCGACTGCCGAGATTCCTGTCCTAACATATACGGCCACTCCTCCTCCCTTTCTATTTTCTCGGTCTTTTCGAAGAAGTTGGTATCCATCTATCGGAACCTCGTTATCCGCGATTTCGGCTTTGAGCCACGTTTCCGTAATGGCAACGGTATCGGGGGTTCGGTCTGATACTAATACTTTGAGTTCATCTACTTTCGATAGGAGACTCTGAGCATTGGTATACAAACATCTCAATTTAGACTGGGTAACTCCTCCATATAGACTTCTGTGCATTTTGCGCGATTGAATACTAGAGTCTGTCATTGTTTTCCGAGATGAACTGGTGTCCATCCTGCCGACGCTGAGTTCTGATGAGTGGTCGTCATCCGAGTTCTGGAGTGCCTTCTTTCTATTATTCAAGCTCTTTAAAGCTTAGTTCATCGTATTTAGTGTCCTCCGTCTCGGCGAGAATCCACCTTGATTATGTACGGGGTCCGACATAAGAAAGACCTCTTTATCACTTTTATTTCCCCGTCCTTTATTTGGAGCCATTTTTCCCCCTGCTCGGTCCTCCTCTTCAGTTCTGCTCTCAGCATCCTCATTTTGTACCTTTCCTTAGGTTCGTAATCCGGCTGAAAAAACACATCCCTGTGTGAGCTACGGAGAGCCGTTCTCCGTTCTAGGAGGCGTGAAGCCTGAACATCATTTTCAAGAATGATTTTAAGAGGCCTTGATGATGATAGTTCATGTGAAACATCCGCTTTTCCTAAACGGAATGCTTTGTGCACTGTTACGCATTCGCCATCTCGAAGAATCAAATATGAGTATTCTCGGAAAAGACTGAGGTCATGTTCTACCCTTTCCTTTGCAATCAAAGAAGTGGACTCGGGAACCTTTTTAATAACGAGATTGCGTTTTTGGTCGAAATGTATGTTTGGTGACTTTGAGTTTAGATTTGTTGAAAGAGCATCAGTATCAGGAAGAATGCTACTCTGGTCGACGATGTTATTTGCGTCGGTATGAGCAACTATTCCTAAAGTCAATGGCAAACCCCTTTTGAAAACTTTGCCAATTTGTCCTGCACTTGCTCCTGAATTACCAACAGAGGATTGCACTTTAGCATCTATCGGTAAGATCGAGCTTTTTCCGGATTTCAAACCACTTTTTTGTGAAAGCTTCTTGGCCCTTTTCGACTTTGAATTCTTCGTCTTCGGTGCTTCAAATTCGACGAGCTTTTCAACTTCACCCTTTTTGTATCATTCAGCGACGATGCCGCATATGTTTGAGTATCCAGCACATTTCTGTTTCTGTCTAAGCTCGATGAAAGTAGTAAGGTGCATGAGCTGGTTTGATCCCCCTTTTGAAGGAAGGAAATGCCTACTGATTTACTGAGCTCTGTAGACGCAATGTCTTTAAGCTCTACATTAGGAATTCCTGAGGAAGCTATATTTTCAAACGTTATTTCTTTGGTTGGAATTCTCGTTGCTACGGGTGTTTTTTTTTCGGGTGAACTATGAACCTTATCTTTTAGATCGACCATTTCTTGTTTCAAGTTACTTATCTCTTTCTCCATCAATAAGAATTTCTGCAAGAGATTTAAACACCCCATGCACTTTTCGTCCTCGTAGGTGATATTCATTAGTGTTCCCAGGCTTTTTGCCCGCTTGCCAGGAGGAGAAGTGGTAACAGAATATCTGTCTTTGTCATATTTTTTTGTTTGGATACAATTTGTTTTCCAATTGTCGCGAGGACGTAGCGCAGTGGTTATGTTCATCGCCACATGAATCTGCGACCTGGGTTTGAGACCCGCCCGCGCCGCGAAATTGTTTCCTCTGCACAGATGAGTCCTGAGCCTCTGCGTTTTTCATTCCTCTTATGACTGTATTCGAATGCATTAAATTTATAAATCCTCTTAAATAACTTAGCTAAGATGCAATAGTATTCAGCAGTCAGACTTCTTATAAGCATGCAACGACTCAGCCTTCGTTGCAACTTCTCCCTCCCTGATGAAAGCAGATTAGAGCAGCACACCGCTGGCGTGAATTTGGAAGCAAGTGAACGCTGAAGCTTGTATTTATCGTAGGGATAATGTCCTGGACGTGGAATAATCCTCAGTGATGGAATATATGGATAGCCGCAGAATCGTTAAGTCCAAGAAAATATTTCCCAAATTTAGAGACAAGACAATCCACTCAAGAGTTATTCCAAATCAACGTGTCTTCTACACTAAGGTAGAGACTAAAACTTCGTAAACTCACAGGAGCTGAAATTCGAAAGCGCAGATTATTATAATTCAGTATATATAAGGGAGATAGGCAGAGCCTTTGAAAACCCTATTTACAGATAGACGCTAGCAAAACAAGCAAATGTTACATGGCAATAGTCATTTTAGTATATCGATCATTGCTGTCGACTCAATATATGTTCATCAAGTAAAAATGCATCAAGTCTTCTTTTAAACATTTCAACGCTTTCAGCCTGAACAACCGAAGCTGGCAGTTTGTTCCATTCTTCAATTACCCGTTGGGAAAAGAAATTGGCCCGCACTTCAAGTTCGGCGTGTTTTCATTTCAGTTTGCATTGGTGAACTTGGAGACTTGTCATGTTTGCCAATTCAAAAACGTTGGCCATCTGAAGAGCACAATCAACTCCTCTGACCAGTTTGACGACTAAGATCACTTTCTTGCTTGCTTTTGACTGTGAACCCCTTGCTATTCGTAATGACCCACTTTAAAAGTTCTCCGTTATGGTTATTGGCGACAACCATCAGCCCCACTAAAGCATAGACGGTCACGATCTAAATGTGCCCTGAGTTATAACGGATCTGGGCATATCATATTCTAGTAGTCTTAATCTGTCAGAGCACTGCGCCCTGATTATCTCGAAAGCACGCCAAACTACTGGGTTTATTCTCAGAAATTTTGAAACCGTCAACATTAGATTCAGCCTTTATAAAATGTATGTCAGGCCTAGTCTGGAATACTGCTCGTTTCTATTTAGTCTTCTGCACGCTAGTGAATGAAAGAAGATAGAATCAGTCCAGCACTTCTTTACAAAAAACGTTTTCTATTCAGAACACTTAAACCTGTCCTTCCAACAACCTGTGAGCTTACAAGCCTTGACCCTCTCTGGCCTCGCAGATTACAGAAGGGACTATTTTTACTGTTTAAACTTCTAAAAAGTCGTAAATTTAACCCCCTTACATCTCTGAGGCACCTCGACCACTCTCGGCGCACCAGTCATCGAGATGTATTTTTATTTCTTCCTTTGGCACGCACAGTTAGATACCGACAGTTTTGTTCGGTAAACGATATAGCAATCTGGAATAAGCTACCTAGAAGTATCAAAATTCAGCAAAGCTATCCCTTGTTTACGCGAACTGTCACTAGTTTTCTACATTCAGGACACCTTTTAAAAAGTTTTGGTGCTAACTCTGGGGAAGCTCTTTTCGGTTCTGATGGCGTTCACGGACTCTGAATACTGTGCCGGACTTCATGCTGAGGGCAATATTGCTGGCTCTGCAGACCTCAATCGGCTTTTTTCTCAGTCGACAGTGAACAGCCACTCGCCGACATACCTGCTGGTGCAGAATACCGGATCCATAACACTGAATGGAGAAGTTCTTCACCGGGCACCTGTTTTAACGCATCCCTGTCCAGAACTTTAATTACCTAATAAGCTGCCGTTTTTCTCCTGAAAACACCTTAAACAGCGATCAAGAGTTTTTTTCACTGTCAGCTTGACCCTCTACTGTTTATATTTTTTTGACCTTGCCTGTAAACTGGCAATAAATAAATAAAATAAAATAAAATATCCCCTCTGTATTGCCTATAAGAGAGAGGAAAATTTTAAGTCTTTCTAGGCGGCCTCATAGGGTAGGCATTCCAATCCGCTGACTAGTTTCGTTGCCCTCCGTTTAACGTTCTCCAGCATAGCGTAGTCATGTTTCGTCCAAGGGCGCCACGCCTGAACGCAATATTCCAATACCGGCCGGATAAATGTTCCAAACACATCCCCAAAAAGCTCTCCATCCAAATTAACGATTGCGCCGAAGATACACATAGCTTTCTTTGCGATATGAGCACAGTGTGACGATGGTTTGAGAGTTGGTGTTATCCATATACCCAAGTCCTTTAGAATATTTACCTCCTGGATTTGGTGACCACTGATGAAGTTCTGATATTCAAACCTAATCAGCCTTCTGGAACTAGACCGCAGTCGGATTATTTGGCATTTGTTAAGATTAAGGTTCAGCAGCCACTCATCACACCATGTTTGCAAGCGATCTAAGTTTTGTTGTAATTTTCGCGCATCCTCCGGTTTTTCAATCGAGTTCCATAACTTCAAGTCGTCAGTGAACATTACCTTCTCGCATGTCAGACAATCCAGACAGTCGTTAACGTATATCAGAAACAAAATGACACCCAGAACGCTGCCCTGCGGAACTCCACTGTGAACGGTTTCCCAGTGAGACTTGGTGTCTCCGATACAAACACGCTGGCGCCTGTCTGTGAGAAAGTCGGCCAACCATTTGAGTAGGTTGCCAGTCACACCCATTTGACGGAGCTTAAAGATCAGACGTTTGTGTGGAACCCTGTCAAAGGCTTTGCTAAAGTCAATGTAGACCACATCGACTGACAAACCCATTTCTAATGATTTTGTCCAACTTTCCATGGATGTGAGCAGCTTTGTGAGGTAGGATCAACCACTTCGAAATCCATGTTGATATGAACTTAGCAAGTTATTCTCTTCAAGATGCCTCATCAGTTCCGTTTTAATTATCTTCTCCATCATTTTGCAACAGATACTTGTGAGGCTGACTGGTCGGAAACTGTTTGGTGATGTCCTCTCTCCTCCTTTATAGATGGGGGTTATGTTGGCTATCTTCCACTCGGTAGGCAGAACCCCCGCCTCCATCGACATTTCAAATATCTTGGAGAGCGGAGAGGCCAGCTGTTCTGTGAGTTCATTGAGAACTTTTGCGGATATACCATCTGGGCCAGGTGATTTAGTGGGCTGTAGCTGTTTCAGAGTTTTTCTTACTGTGTCCATTGGGAACGACACCGTGCTTATTTTGTTTGTAGATGTGGCAGTATTGTAGTATTCATCCTCGTCAAAAAATGGTTCCTCGGTAAACACAGACATAAAGAAATTGGATAAGAGGCAGGTCTTATCAGAGTTATCAGTTAACCTGTTTCCCTGATTGTCTTTAAGACAAGGAATGCAGTCGCGATTTCGTTTTGCCTTATTAACGTAAGCATAAAACCTTTTCGAATTTCTTGGTATGTCTTTGACTATTTCTGACTCAAAGGTTGATCTTTCTTTTCTATTGACCTCTACCGTTTCCTTGCGATGATTATGGGTTAGCTTGCTGATGTTTTTCAGCTCATTTGCATAGTGTTTTTCCGAGTTAATTTTTTAATGTTTGATAAGGACTGATATTATTTCCGATAGGAGATCGAGGTCTCCTTCTAATCTCAAAACTCTGGTTGTGAGTCCTCGGCATCCATCACAGTGTGCCAGCCCTTCACTGTTTAGCTTAGTTTTGGTAATGTTCAGTAGTGCACTGGTTTGTGGTTCTTCTCGGTCTGCTCAGAGTGACTTGAGTATTTCTGGTAAGATTTTGTCCCATGAAATCGAAAACGGTTAACAAAGATAGGAGAGATCATTATTTTTGTAGGATATACTATTTTTGATCTCCTGGCTTCCCGGGCGTGGCCGAGCGGTCAAGAGCATCGGTAGCTAATCGAGAGGTTGGTGTTTCGAGTCCTGGCTGAAGCGGTGAATAATTTTCTCGCGTGGTCGGGTCGTGAACATTTGCGTTTCCCATGCCAGCAAGATCTCTACGAGGATGCATTAAGTTTTAACGAGCAGCTTAAATTATCAAGCGAATAGTTTACTGAGCACAAAAAGAAGTGCTTTTCCAAACCGAATTCACTATCGAATGTTAATACGAAGCAAAGAATGATGCAGCCTTCGAAGTGAGTTTGCCAGTGGTTCTCCGGTCCTTTCTGATGTAGACACCTTTCCTGGCGAGAGACTGTTTTCTGAAGCCCGTGTGAGGCAGGATCCAAATGAAGCTGAGTTAGCTTATTATTCAAGATTCCGATATCAATTTTCGTGCGCCTGAATATCACAATGTCTATAAACAATTATAGGCTGATCCTGATAAACAGACAATATATGATCCAATGACAACTTATTTCGTTTAGTCCTGACTTTGGGAACAGATTATTGGCCAAAAATCAAAAGCTTGGAGACGAGCGAATTTCAAACGAAGTCCAACGACAGACATTTTCTTAAATAAATAGGACACTTTTCATGCCAGTTCTTTTATAATGAATTTGGACCAAAAGGGATCTTATGCCGCTAACCACCGGAAACCTCGGGTATTTCGCTTCCAAATATGCTTTCATATAGAATAATCTTCAACTGGAAATTAGGTTGTCGTCTACATTAGCTTTTTTCAAAACCAAATCATGCAAACATTTGACTTTGGAAGATAAAAAGTCCTTATTGTCTGTTTCCTTCCCAAACTCGCAACTTTTGGATTTTGATAAGGCTCCTCCTGGTATTTGAGGCAGTTCTCTTGAAATTATATTAGTTTCTTAAAAGGTTTCCATTATCCTCTGCAGAGTCAATATTCGCATTCACTTTATTGTCCCCTTCTTTTCAAAAAGCTTCACCAACTCTTGAAAACTTTGAAAATTTCTTCCAATTTTGCAATTCTTTCGATGCTCTCCGGGATCGTTTGTTGATCGTGGCGGGTTCTTATGTTTTCGCCTCTTTATTGGTGGATTATGCAGTCAGCAAGGTCGTATCTCGGTGATTTACTCGTACGTCTACACTCTCTCTTCGTTTCGACCCTATTATCTTCGATGAGTTCCTCCTCCCTCACCTCCAATGTGATTATAAACAGAAGCTCTGACTGGTTTATAATCTCTCACCCAACAAGGGGCATTCCGAACCCTCCTACGTTGTCAGAACATCACAGTACTATCCCATTGCATCGTATCAATCACTTCTACTCTAGCTAATAATTTTTGAGAGAAGCAGTTTTTTCTCCTAGTTTTTTTAAATTGGCGGCTCGCCGAACTCCACCCCCGATTTAACAGTAGGGTTTATTTTACTGCTTCTTTTCTACTTCACCGTATATTCCAAAGATTGTTGACTTTTGTTTTAAAAATAGAAAATCGGATATGCCTACCATACTACTCATTTCTCTGGTTCATATGGCAGTTCACATAGTTCAGCAATTTCCACTTTGTATTTATTTATATCGTGATACTAATTTTGCAATGATCAGGCAAACTGGGTCTTTAATATACAATTTATATTTATTTATATTTAACCGAAAAGTAAGCTTAAAGGTGATATGAACACAATATCTACCCTAACAACAATGCAATTCGGAACGAGCTCGCTCCCAGTCCCGAGTAAACTCAACATTTCGACGGATTGGGCTACGCCAGAACTCGAGTTTGGCCTCATGCCCGATTGCGTTCCGAACTTGACCGTCTGAGGTAATAACGAGCATGACGCGTGGAACCCACTCACTAATTACTTTCCTTTTTACTAATGCCCACTTAACGAACCAATCACAGTCCATACCGTCCTTACAGATAGCATGATAAAACGGAGGAGGCATATGGGAATTCTGAAGTTAAATTATATTTGAAAACGATAGCGATCACGCAAACCGTAGTAAGGTGTATGAAAAATAAGCTGAGTGAAAAATAGAGCTAAGATATAACGATTATCCTCGTAGCTTCATAGAACGCAGCAGACAACCGAGGTAAGTTATAAGACCAGTGATAGAACCAATGAAAGTGTGGCGGGCAATGCCATATATCGAGAACGTATCTGAAGCTGTTGCGCGTCTCTTACAACCATTGGGGATCGGCGTCGCCCACAAACCTGAGGCGACAATAAGACGTCTGGTCATGAAACCCAAGGCCCCCCCTGTCACGCGCCGAAACGGCGAACGTCGTCTTTCGTGTTCAGTGCGGTTCCTGTTAGGCGAACTATGTTGGAGAGACCGGTAAGTGACTACAGACCCACATGAGTGAGCACGCAAGGGCCGTAAGAAGGATGGATCAGCTCTCGTTGGTCACGGAACACTGTGCAGCCTCTGGACACACCTTTTCTTTCCATGATGCCGAAATCCTAGGCCGAGGTATCGACCAAACAGCCAGAGAAACGTTCGAAGCCTGGCACACCATACCTTCTTCCATTAACCGCTGTACGATTCTCCCGGCGACCTACCAGGCCTTACGAGTGCGACTCAATTAACAGAATCGCAGGCAAGAAGTCAAACTGTTCGCGGTCGCGAGCAAACGCTTAACGAGCCAGAACACATGCCTAAGTGAACCTATGGAACACACCAACACATTCGATGTGATAACCGCGGATAACACAAACCAGCAAGACCTCTGGCCAGGCATGAACATGGCCGCAGGTGAACATAGTTTGCGTACGAACACCGATGATGGGCGTCTCCAACCCGATAGGAACGGAAACACCGGCAACGACTTAGCAACCACCGATGAGACGTGCACGGACAGATGCAAACGAGGTACGAGAAACAGACATGCGGGTCCGGGATAACAAATGCAGGCAATGCAGATGAGGTCAATGACAATTGCCATTCCGACACAGCCCCCAGGCGAGGCGAGGGAGAAAAAAATCAATGATCATCAGGACAGCAATTAACTTCCCCAACCCCCTGCAGTGCATCCTGCACGAATAGCTGTAGAGCCAGCATGTTCAGAACCCATAAGTACTGTGAGGCGCCGTACTGAACCTACCTCCGACGATGGAATCTTGTTTGATTTTAAAAACGTCAGGATATTAAACCTATTGTTACCGTGATCGCCTATTCTTCTGATTTATGCCCGGGGACGCGCATTTTCGCTTCAATTATTAAGCACTTATTTTTTGTGCTCAGTAAACTATTCACTTGATAAATTAAGCTGCTCGTTAAAACTTAATGCATCATCGTAGAGATCTTGCTGGCATGGGAAACGCAAATGATCATGACCCGACCACGCGAGAAAATTATTCACTGCTTCGACCTACCTCTCGATTAGCTACAGATGCTCTTGACCGCTCGGCCACGCCCGGGAAGCCAGGAGATAAAAAAATAGTATATCCTACAAAAATAATGATCTCTCCTATCTTTGCAAACCGTTTTCGATTTCATGTGACAAAACCTTACCAGAAATACTCAAGTCACTATCAGCAGACCGAGAAAAACCACAAATCAGCAATATTGAAGAAAGCAGTGCACTACTGAACATTACCAAAACTAAGCTAAACAGTGAAGGGCTGGCACACTGTGATGGATGCCGAGGACTCACAACCAGAGTTTTGAGATAAGAAGGAGACCTCGATCTCCTTTCGGAAATAATATCAGTCCTTATCAAACATTAAAAAATTAACTCGGCAAAACACGATGCAAATGAGCTGAAAAACATCAGCAAGCTAACCCATAATCATCGCAAGGAAACGGTAGAGGTCAATAGGTACAACATTAAGCGAAACAAAAAGAGAAAAAGAATGAAGTCATTAGAACAAACCTCTGAGTCAGTTGAAATACAGATGACCAGAAAGAAAATAAGCGAGGAGGAAATTATGTCTTGCGTTTCCTCAGGTTCAGAAAATCTGGTGCACATAGAATCCGACTACACAAAAGTAAATCAGCGATCGACGGACTCTGAAAAGTCGGAAAACAGTAATAGTAAGGCATCTTTAATGCCTCGGACGAGCGACAGCAGCATGCTCTTTACGTGTCCATCGAACTACAATGAAGCAGGGCATGGTAGCCAGCAAAGTAGTGGTGGAAAAATGGCCTGCGACTTATCGACAGACCTGGATGCCAAAAACCAAAATTCAGGTTTCCCGGGTGCTATTTGAGCAAAAGCATTGTCAGGAGAACTCACGCAGTTTGAAAGGTCCATAGAGATGTCTGCAAATCAACCAACAGGCTCACCGATGAAGACCAATTTGAACACAGTATTAAAGACTGTAACAAAGGGTATGCTTCAACCTTCCATCACTAAAAGAAAGCAGGATGCATAAACGAGTTTTTTCCCTGACAGATCATTTTATCTGGTAGTTTATGGAGTCTCAGAAGCTACTGGGGAAACGCCAAAAGAAAGGGTAAAACAGGATCTGCTGATATTTCAAAATTTATTGAATGATACGCAAGAAACTGGTGTGACGGTGGACATCAAAAAGATCTTTCGATTGGGGCCTCTCGTTACAAATGAAACGCATGAGGTTCGACCAAGACCATTAAAAGTCGTTTTGGGGAGTAAACAGCAGGTAGATCTATTGCTTTCTCGAAATTCCCGACTACGAAAGAATCATCGTGGAGTTTTTTTCAGCCGGATTACTTTCCCACCGATTGGATGAAAATGAGGACACTGGTAGCAGATTTGAAAAGACGTCAATACGAGATGGAACAAAACTTGAAAATTGTAGACAACAAAATATTCAAAACGATGCGCTCGTTTTTATGGGAACATCCGGTGAAATTGACGGCAAGCACGCCGGTCAAAAGCCTTACCAAATGCCTATAGATTTTAAACCAGACAGGAGACTGGATATATCTTGTCAAATATCCAGCAAAAATCGCCATGTGCACAAATGTGCAGTCTATTGAACAAAATGGATGAAATGAAACTGGTCATGGACCATTTACAACCTGACTTCATAGCTCTAACTGAAACATGGGTAAATGAACAAATTGCAGACACAGAAGTCAGAATAGACGGTTTTCAGCTTATCAGCATGGATAGAAACGGAGGTAGGGGTGGTGGAATCGCAATGTTCATACGAGAAGGCATTGACTTCATTCCGGATGGGCCCTCGCCAAATAGGATCTCGTCTTGCGAAATACTTTGTTGTAAACTGAAAGTCCCAAACCCACCAGACCTCCATATTGCCTTGGTATATCGACCCCCAGAACAGCGAACGGACACTGACGAAGCACTCATCACAGAGGTAAAGCAAATCTGCCGTAGCAAGCACTTATTAACACTTGGAGATTTCAACGCTCCCGATATCGATTGTGTGTCAATGTACTGTTCGCGATCGGAAAATTCATTCGAACAGAAATTACTTCAGTTGTTAAATGACGAGTTTCTTACCCAACATGTCACAACGATGACGCGGTTCTGAAATGAGCAGCAGTCAAGCTGTTTGGATCAATTCAAATTAATGTCGCGGATGAGGTTTATCTCCCTTTATCTTTTCGCCGTAGGTTGCGTTAACTCTCTCGTCGATTCCATTTGCAAAACGACATTTACGTTCTGCCCTTGATTCACCGTATTTTTGAGCAGGCCAAGAGGCTAACCGAAGAAAAACGGCTAGCAGAAGAGGTCTAATATGTCGAAAACCGTTCGTTAAATGTAGCGAAACTTTCTTCACGCGCAATTAGAACCCATAGTAAAACATGGCACCCCGTACTACTGGATTCCATTGGCAATCCTGTAGTTGATGACAAATTGACGGCTGATAGTTTTAACGTTTTCTTGTCCAGAACATTTATTGAAAATTCGACCGCTCCCCCTCCGCCCATCCAGGTTTGGACCGGTGCCGTCCTCGAAACCATAACTTTTACCCTCTGGGACGTAACCGAAGCCATTCGACGTTTTCGTCAATCTTATAGTCCTGGACCAGATGGCGTACCGATCAGTATTATAAAGGCGGATGCTAATGATATTTTCCTGTCACTTCTATGTAAGATATTTAATCTAGCTCTTGAAAGTGAAACCTTTCCCAGTGTATGGAAGGAATCGCATATTCTACCTATACCCAAACGCGGCCAATCTACGTCATTTGACGATTTTAGGCCAATCAACACACTGTCCGCAGCTTCAAAAATCCTGGAGACCTTGATCAAAGGTAAGATGATGTATCATTTAACTGAGAATAACCTATTGAGTGCAGCCCAGCATGGGTTCCTCAAAACTAGGTCTTGTGACACATGTCAGCTCTCTTTCTTTGATCATGTTCTACAATCTAGGGATAATGGCTTTGCACTTTACATAGTCTATTTCGATTTCACCAAGGCCTTCGATCGTGTTGACCATGCCCTTCTTCTCCTGAAACTCTCCTCTTTCGGTATATGTGGTAAACTTCTGAGCTTGATATCTTCTTACCTGAGCTCTCGTACACAACATGTTAAGATCTCCAATGCTATCTCAAACTCGGCACGTGTGAGGAGTGGAATTATTCAGGGTAGTGTGCTAGGCCCGCTTTTATTTTGTCTTTTTGTCAATGATGTGCCAGGTTTATTTTGAAATGGTAGGCCCTTTATGTATGCCGACGATTTAAAAGTTGCCTATCGATACAAGCTGGCAGATCGCGACACCGTGCTTGATCTATTAAAAATGATCTCGAGGCCTTTGCCCAGTGGTGCTGCACATGGCGCCTTTCCCTTTCTTGGCACAAACGTTCCGTTATGGTTGTCGGTGACAACCATCAGCCTCATCTAAGCATAGATAAATAAATAAATAAATAAATTGTATATTTAAGGCCCAGAGAGCCCCGTCATTTCAAACTTAGTATCGCGGTATAAATAAATACAAAGTGGATAATTGCTGCTCTATGTGAGCAGCCATATTAACAGCAGAAATTAACATTATGGTAGGCATATCCGATTCAGAACGATTTGCCATTTTTAAAACAATAGACAACAATCTTTAAAATAAACGGTGAACTAGAAAAAAAGCAGTAAAAACTCCTACGGTAAATTGGAGGCGGAGTTCAGCGAGCCGCCAATTTTAAAAAGTAGGAGAAAAAAACTGCTTCACTAAAAACATTAATAGCTAGATGCAATGGGATAGATCTGTGATGATGCTGACAACGTATGAGGGTTTGGAACGCTCCTTTGTCGTGTGAGAGATAATATAGCAGTCAGAGCTACTGTTTGTTTCCACCAGTGGAGGTGTGAGAGGACGGACTCATCGTGGACACCAGGGTCAAAACGAAGACGGACAGTAGAGGTCATGAGATCATCATTGAGATGCGAACTTGCCGACTGCATAGTCCCCCAATCAAAGAAGCAAAACTATCGGAACCCGCCTTGATCCTCAACTGAACCTGGAGACCATCGTCGGGGTTGCAAAAGCGGAGGAAAGTACCAAGGTTGCCAAGACTTGGCGATGCTAGTTTAAAATGAGGGGGCAAAAAAGTAAATGCAAAAGATTGACTCTGCAGAGGATGATGGATATATAATAAGAGACCATTATAATATCAAGGGAACTGCCTCAAATACCAGGAGGACCCTTTTCGAAAATCCAAAAGTTGCGAGTTAGGGAAGGAAACAGACAATAAGGACTTTATATCTTCCGAAGTTAAATGTTTTGCGTAACTTTGTTTTGAAAAATAGCTAATGTGAACGACAACCTAATTTGCAGTGGAAGATTATTCCAGATGAAAGCATATTTGGAGGCAAAAACTGAGACCGGTTAGTTGTGGAGCTAAGGGGGTGGTGAAATGATCATGGAGGAATTACGAGTGGCATAGGGTCGATCTACCGGAGTAAGAGCGTTAATTCGTGGGAGATTTGGGGCTAGAGTTAACGCGAAACAGGAAGCAGAGACCGGCTTCGAGTCTTCTAACCCACAGAAATTTAATGTTTGCTAACTGGCATCTATCCGTATAAGAGATACTGGATCCAGGAAGAGAAAAATAGTCTTCGAGTAAAAACCCTCTGAACTTTTTTTCAATCTTACTGCGGTCAGAGGCGTTCATCAGCCCAAAGAGGGGACAGCAGTATTCTAGGATAGGAAGAACAAACATGCGGTATAGGTTTAACTTTTATTTCCGGAAGGAAGAAATTGTGCGATATAAAAACCACATATCTGTGCAGCCTTTGCAGAAATTCGATCTGCATGAGGCGATAATGCTAGCTTGTTCGTGTAACTTAGACCCAAGTCTTTTATGGTTGATTTTTCTGAAAGTGTACTATTTTTGAAATACGATGGGTCCAGGAAGCTTAGCGGGGCCAAAACACATAAAACTACTCTTTGGATGAAGAAAACTCCATCTGCCAAGTACAGCTCCAACGTGAGAGCATAAGTAGATCAGTGTTGATTTTTATCCACGCAACTATTGGCAGTGTCTTTAGAAAAATGAATAAATGCACTTGAGATCGTCAGCGTAAACAAAAGTTTGTGAATTTGTGAGTAAAGCTGAAATTTCGTTTATGTACAGAATAAAGAGAAGGGGACCTAGAACCGTGCCTTGAAAAACGCCACTCGTGATCGGTTGAGGCGTCGAGTTGCTATTACCTACTAAGACCTTCTGGCTGCGGTTAGACAAGTAGGAACCAATGAAGTCAAGGAGAGGAGGCCGGATGCCGAGGGCTTCCAGTTTCACCAGAAGACGTTTGTGCGGTACCTTTTCAAAGGCTTTGCTCAGGTCAAAGTAGATCACAACCACTGTCTGCTGCTCATTACGAAGGGAAGTGACGAGGTTAAGAAAGCTAAGTGACACACTTCGCATGATCTCCCAGGTCTAAACCATATTGTGAGTCGCTTAAGAGCTTATTTTCTAAGCAAAAGTCGAGAATTTGATTAAAAATAATTTTTCAAGAAGTTTTGCAAGAGCCGGGGTTTTGTGAACGCCTCGATAATTATTTACGTCCGAACGAGATCCCGACTTGAAGACAGGAAGAATAATATATGTCTTCCATGAGTCAGGAAAGAAACCGTTTAAAAGATAAACTGAGAATACATGGCTAAGCAATCGGGGAAAGCTCGGCACTCTCTTAATAACTGAGTTTGGAATACCATCAGTCCCCGAAGAGTGCGAGTTTTTCAGACGCATTATTTGCTTACGAATTAGTTCTATGGAGAAATCAATGGTACTGATAACATTAAATGAGGATGCCTGAAACGTCGGAACCGGTTCAGATTCCATCGTAAGATGATTTGCAAAGAATGCACTAAACAATTCTGCCTTCTCAGAGTCTTCGAGAACGAATTTCATAGTTTCATTAAGTAATGGAGGTATTTCATAACCTCGGGTAGAGCAGGATCGACGGCGGAACAGTTGAGCAACAGATTTTGCAGAGTTTGGCTCGCTGATTGCGCGTGATTCCCTCTGTCTGTCCCGTGCAAGCCGAATCTTAGAGGCTAATTCAAAAATCTCTGCAGTCCTTAGATGTACAGATAACGAACTAGTATATTGATCTTTTAATTGCTTCCTCAATTTCTTTAGTCTTGGCAAAATAAAGTGGGGGACGGTGGATTCCGAAGTGTATGGCTTGACAATTTTGATTGGCACAAATTCCAGGATGTTATTTGAAACGACTGACATTAAGTCAGAAAGACTTGCTGCATCGTTCATGGAGGAGAGATGCTGCCAATCCAATGAGTCCAAAAAAGTTGTTAATTAAGCTCATATCTGCGAGGTCAAAATTATGAAAGGTACGAACGGCGCTAGCCTTTTTCGATGAGACAATTGGTAAGCAACAGGAATTAATGTATGGTCACTTTGGAAGAGGCCCCGCTTAAAAATCAACGAAAAGGGGAGCAATGTCATTTGTGAAAAATCAGATCTAAAAATATGCTTGTCTCGTTGAAGAACGGACAAGCTGTGACCAGTTAGAGAAATTAATGGTATCCAGGAAAGGCTGAAATCTGGGTGGACAAAAGTTTGAAATCCAGTCAATTTCTGGAAAAATTAAAAATCCCCAGCGATTATTTTTAATGTTAAAATCGGACTCCGAAACCAATTTAAAAACTGCACAAAGTTTCACATCATCATCGGATGATGAATTAGGCGGGTAGTAAATACATCCGAGAATAGCCTTTGCCAGGGCGACTGGATAATGGATGCGAAGCAGTAATTACCAGAGAATGACGTGACGTCTAGATCAAACGCGAAGTGCTTGAATGAAGCTTTTAATATAGAGAAGACAACCACCACCACGCTTACTAGTGCGGTCTTGACGGTAGAGATCGTATTTGTCTATGCATGACAAGCAAAGAGTCTGAAATTAAGGGATGGGTCCAAGATTCAGTTACACATAAAACATCAGGCATTAACTCGAAAGCAATGGCTCTAAGTTGGGCCATCTTATTTATAACAGATCTAGCATTAAGTAATATGACATCAAGGGTAGTTCGAGTGATCCAAACTAGGGTTATCGTTATTAATTTTATTTGGCGGTGGGTAATTAAGTTGGAAATTATTGTTGCTTGGAGGGTAATTGCAAACTGCGCCATAACGATGGTATATAGAACGTCATTAACAAAAGGCTGAGAGGGATATCTGAAAGGTGTAGGAATAAAAACTTTCCGGTATCGATGACCACGATATAAAATGTACCTGGCGTTGTTAAGGACCTGGGCATATCATATTCCAACGGTCTCAATCTTTCAGAGCATTGCGCCCTGATTGTCTCCAAAGCACGCAGAACTGCCGGGTTTATCCTCCGAAATTTTAAAACTATGGATATTAGACTTCGCCTTTATAAAAATGTACGTTAGACCTGGCCTGGAATACTGCTCGTTTCTATTTAGCCTTCTGCGCGCTAGCGAACGGAAGAAAAATAGAATCGGTCCAACACTTCTTCACGAAAAATGAATTTTTATCGTTGGAGCACCGTAATCTGTCGTATCAAGAACGCTGTGGGCTTGTTAACATTGATCCCTTATTGTTTCGCTGAGTGCAGAAGGGACTATTTTTGCTGTTTAAGCTTTTGAATATTCGTACATTTAATCCCCTTATCACTGTGAGGCAGCTTGACCAACCTCGGCGCAGCAGTCATCGCAATGTCTTTTTATTTCTTCCATTAGCTCGCACAGTTAAGTATCGACGGTTCTTTTCGGTAAACGCCATGGCCATGTGGAATAAACTTCCCCATAATATAAAAAGTCCAACGGAGTTTTTCTTTGTTTAAGATTACCATTACTAGTTTTTTTGCATTCAGAACAGTTTCCAAGAATTCTGGGCGCCGACACGGTAGAATCTGTTTTCCTGTTCGACGGAGTGCGCGGCATCTGAACTCGATCCCAGGTGTTACCTTGAGGGATACGGCACCGTCTCTCCAGCCTGCACCCGTTGACTTCCTAGGCAGACAGTGAGCGACCGTACACGGATGCTTTCTTGCCTGAGGCAGAATCCCGGTTCCTAGCAAAGACAGAGAGACTGCATACAGACTGCAATTGTGTTAGCCCTTCCCTGATCTGAATTGCTATCATCCGTACAGGCGGCGTTTTTTCTCCGAATAACATGCAAATAGGAAAAACACTTATAATGATATATATTCAGGAGCCACTGCCAGCCTCTACCCACTGAATATTTCATCTGACAATGCCTGTTAACCGGT
>WEDG01001374.1:0-28724 GCA_017591395.1 Schistocephalus solidus | reverse complement strand
TCAAACCAACAACCAGGTGAATAGGTAAGGAGTCAAGTGGAATCAACATTTATGTTGATCCGAAGGGACTTGGGCTTGTATTAGCTTGAGGGTTAACCTCTGGATAACTTTCAGTATTTTAAACGTAGACATAGGTTTCTCGTTTCCTAATGAGGGGTACATCTAATGTTCTATTAAGATTGTATCTCTTCAGATAAATAACTTTTTTGTTTACAATTTGCGGTAAGTTCTAATGCAAAAATACTAAATGTACAAATGTTAGGTCAGTGTCCGTCATTTTTACGTAAATCAACAAGACCTTTTATGTTGCTTTGTTGGGAAAAGCAGTTCGAAACGGTATATTTCTACCTTTATTTGAGGCTATGCCGAGCGAAACAGTTTGAAACGCTATATGTCCACCTATGTTTTGAATACAATAACGACAGACATGTGCAATTGATAAGGAGCTAGACGTATAACAAATAATCAACATATAAGTTAACATTTCGACAGAAAACGAATAATCATTTAAAAATAAGAAAATTCACTTACCTTGGAATTTCAACCAAACTTCCTTTAAATCAAAATGAAAATCATCTCAATTGTCGATAAAAAGCCAGAGAAAGCATTCTCATTATAATCCATCTATATGTTTAACATCAGAGTTAAATTGCACCTGATTGTTACGAAAATTTGAATATTAATTTCAAAATGTAGACCATTCGCTCCACAGTAAAGCATAAACCCTTCTTTGTGTTTTTTTTACCATGATGCATGCGTATGAATTCCCGCAAACAATTCGGATAGTTTTGATCAACATTCGGACATACGGATTTTTGTGCGTGTCACATAAATCTTCAATGGGCAACCACATATTTTCAATCGCTCATGCTGAAACAACCTGCTTTGGTAACACGGTTTATGGAGCACGTCTGGATATTTGATTGGTTGCTTAGGCATACGGAGGAAATGAAGGTGCTTTTAGT
Organism: Schistocephalus solidus; assembly: GCA_017591395.1. Lineage (NCBI taxonomy): Eukaryota > Metazoa > Platyhelminthes > Cestoda > Diphyllobothriidea > Diphyllobothriidae > Schistocephalus > Schistocephalus solidus. Next base: position 27,759 of record WEDG01001374.1, on the reverse strand, counting down.
TATTAACGTCAACGTTTGTATTTAAGAAACTTCAAATAAAAACAATTCCAGAATAAGCAGGGTAGTGGAGACAGACATCAGGTCAAGTCCAGTTTATTAAGGAAAGGATAGGCAAACGCCTTTGAACTCCCTCTTGGTTACAGTATGGCTAAAAAGCCTCTGGTACATCATGAAAATGTAAAAAAGTTGGTTTACATAAAAGCGTGCGGAAAATAAGCAGCTGTTGGCTCATCGAAAAGAGTAAACATAAAGTTGTACTTGCATATTACGAGTAGCATGTTTACATGATATTGTTGGTGACGAGATTCTCGTGAGTGAGGCATATGCGACGAGTTTGAGCCAATAAAAATGGTACTGTAATATAGAAAGTAGTATTGTCATATAAGAGTGTTATTCAACTGGGACGTGACTAAGAAGATCTGGGGATATTATAGTGGGCACTGCTATACTGGTCAAGGTTTTTCTTAAAAAGCTCAACGGAAGTAGCCATAACAACATCCAGAGGCAGAGCATTCCAAGCGTCGACCACTCTCTTGGGGAAGAAGAACTTTCGTGTATCCAGTCTGGCCCCAGTTACACGTAGTTTGAGTGGATGCCCTCTCAAGTTCGTGGTTGTTGCTAACTGGAAGAAGTCTCCAGGTGCGAGGCAGCAGCCCTGACCGCACATGATACGGAATGTTTGTATCAGGTCACCTCGTAGCTGCCTGTAACTCAAGGGAAAGAGATCAAGGTTAGCTAATCGGGTTTCATTAGGTAATGAGCCCTAACCAGTCACAAGTTTGGTTGCACGCCTTTGAACCTTTTCGAGTATATTGAGGTCTTTCGCGTTCCAGGGTCTCCAAGCTTGGATAGCGAACTCCAATTGCGGCTGCACAAAAGTTCGAAAGACTTTGGCAAAGTAGTCTTCATCAAAGGCAGAGAAAGCCCGCTTGACAAGGTACAGGGCTGACATCGCAGACTTGGCTACCTTTGAACAATGCAGCGAGGGTTTAAGGGAGCGCCAGATCCACACTCCCAAGTCCTTCTGCGCGTCAACTTCTAACAATGGTATACCATTCAGGTAGTAATCCATGAGGTTCGGAGTGCTAGTTCTACCGACTCGTAGAATAGTGCATTTTTTCTCATTGAACGGCAAAAGACAGTTTTTTGACCATTGCTGAAGTCGGTTTAGGTTTTCCTGCAAATACTTTACGTCAGCTGCAGTTCTGATGACCCTCCATAGCTTAATATCATCCGCAAACATGGCGACATCACAATCCAATCCATTGATGCAGTCGTTGACGTACAAAATGAACAGAATAGGGCCAAAAACGGAGCCCTGGGGAACTCTACTTTCAACCGCAACCTCCGCCGACTGCTGGTTACCGACATGGACGGTTTGAGAGCGGCCAAATAAGAAGCTTTTGATCCATCTGAGGAGATTACCCCTAATGCCTGTTCGATTGAGTTTGTGTAGGCTTCGCTGGTGAGGGACACTATCAAATGCCTTCTTAAAGTCTATGTAGACTACGTGCAGCGCACTTCCTTCATCAACTGCTCGTGTCCAATGTTCCAAACAATAGAGCAAGTTCGTTACGCAAGACCTGCCACTTCGAAATCCATGCTGCGCATCAGATAATTATTTATGCTGCTCTAAAAAGCGCATTAGCTCTCGCTTTTTTTATTCTTTCCATGCGTTTGCAGCCGATCGAGGTGAGGCTTATTGGCCGGTAATTATTTGCGGAGACCTTGCTTCCACCTTTATATAATGGTGTGATTCGTGCAGATTTCCAATCAGCAGGTAACGTGCCGGCTTCGAACGAGGTTTGGAAAATCATTGACAGTGGTTTGGCCAGTTCCGCAGCGAGTTCCTTTAGTAACTTTGGCGGTATATCATCTGGGCCCGGTGATTTAGACTCATTCAGAGCCAACAGCTCTTAATGAACATTTGCTTCGTCGAAAGATACAGCCTCTATTGTTGGACCCTCATCTAAGTCGTAGTCGGGAGGATTAAATGCGCTTTCACTCGTAAAGATAGATTAAAGAATTCGGAAATGTGCTCCGCTTTTGCTTCGTCCTCACTAATCTCTAGGTTTTCGCTAGTCCTTAGTAAGGGAACTGGGTCCTTGTTACGCGTGCTTCTTCTAATGCAATTGTAGAATAACTTCGCATTTTCTGCTGCACGGTTCAACAGGTCTTTTTCGAAATCTTATCACGTCCTGAGGATAAGCCGTTTAACTCTGTTCCTTTGTACCTTGTATGCGTTTATGGACGCAGGATTCTCATCAGCGAGTGATTTCTTCCATAACCTGCGTTTTTTATTCACTTATTTTTTCAACGTTTGAGTCAGCCATTGGGGTTTTTTTATCTAGTCTCTTACGTGAAATTGGGCAGTGGTTGCTGAGGAGAGTATGCAATAACTCACTGAACCATTCCAAATCCTCTGTCACATTACCGGAAAGAGCTGATTCCCAGTTAATGTTGTTGAGTTGAGTCTTCATTTGATCAAAGTCACTACGCCAAATATTTCTTCTAAATCTGGTGGGCTGTTCAGGCACCAGTGAAGTACGACGTGGTCACTCCGACCTAGGGGAGGTAGACTTTGCACCTCATCAATACTATCAAGCGATTTCGTAAACACAAGGTCTAAACAGTTTGACTGCAGTCACTCCCGCACCCTCGTTGGAAATAGGACGTGCTGAGTGAGGAATGACCTCAGTGTCATGTTCAATAAACGTCGGTCAAAAACTAGTTCTGGACCGCGTGCATATACTGAACTCCAGTCAATGAGTGGTGCATTGAATTCGCCCATTATTAATACGTCGGATCGAGAGGCAAATCTTTCTAGCTCTTCTAACAGGCGAGCGTCAGCCTCGAAGTCACTTCTTGGTGGTCGGTAGACGGTCAGGACTTCAACAGTGTGTGATCTCGGCACCTTTATAGTGAGACAAATAGCTTCGAAGCTGCATGCAAACTGTTCTGTTTTTTCCAAAACTAGGAGTCCGTGTTTTACGTAGGTTACAACGCCTCCTCCCTGACGCCCTTCCCGGTCTCTTCTGAATAGCTGGTAGCCTGGTATAGTTAACTCACGGTCGTCCTCGTGGTCGGACAACTAGGTTTCTGTCAAAGAAATTACGTCTGGTGAGAGATCTCAGACATGGATCTGCATCTCGTCAAACTTTGATAACATGCTTTGCGCATTGGTGTACATGAATTTTAACTTCCGGTTTAAGGGACATGTGGTTACGATGCGGCTCCAGCCTTCAGTTAATGCCTCGGCTGCGCGGTCATCCGTACGGGACCTGCCCAATGGAAGAAAGGTGGACGCTGCCGAACTTGGTTGTTGTAGATAATCAAATTCCGCTCCCCCTCGCTGAACCGCTTTCTCAGTTCTAGAACTAGTAAGCGACGTTTCAGCCTTTATGCTGGTGAGAAGTCCCGTTGAAAAAAAACGCCGGGATTGGAGCCTTTTATTCTAAATCGCCGGGAAAGAATGAGCCTAGACTGCTCGCTACTGAACAGCACGACTTTGAGTGGTCGAGGGCGTGTTGATTCCGGTGGGTTTTCTGTCCGTTTCAAAAGGCGGAAGGCTTTGATCACTTCTTCTGCCTCAGATGGTTCCAGAATGATATTAAGTACGTCCTGGAAGAGCACTAGGTCATCCGAAACTCGCTCCGAGGATGTGATTGCACTAGATTCCGGGAGTCCCTGTATAATGATGCTTTTTTTATCGATCAATGTGATTTGCATCGACCATTAAGGTATCGTTAGCTAAATTTTTTATGGCTTGGAAACTATTCGCTGGGGATGGCGGAGCAGATGCTTGTTCGTGGCCTGTTTTGCCAGACTTGGGAGAAGCACCTGGAGCAGAGGGCAGCGCATTGTAATTAGTAGTTTTGGTGGGTGAATCGATAGCACTGCTCGTACTTGGTTTAACACGCTGGGATTTTGTTTGCGATTCGTTTATAGTTTTAGGGCCCACGGCGTCTAACGTGATAGGTGGCATGCTCGTCGTCGTTTCTGGTTCGGGTTTTTCTGAGATATGTCTCGGAAGCCCTGGTCTAGTACTCTCGGCCTTTTTACTGACAGATTTATTTTTTTCTTGTTTTTTCTAGTTATCTCGCTGGTTGTTTTCGTCTTGCATTTGCACGGTTTGTTCTAGGTTTGCCGTAACATCTACGAAAGGTGTTGCTGGCGTACCTTTTACATGACGTCCTTTTGTCCTACTCCTAGTTATCCGTCCAATAGCTTCATTCTTATCGTCGACTGTGCCTAACCTAGACCGTATCATGATTTTCATCTTCTCAATCTCTTCCTCGAGATAATTGATCTTTTTGGCCAAATCCTGGCATCCACTACAAATTCTGTCTGGATTTTGTACGCCCATACAATCGATTAAAGTTTGCGATATCGACCGTCGTTATGATGCGGTGACCGAGTGGTTAGCGCGCGCGGATGAGTTGTCGGGGGTCTGACGATCGACGCCGTGCCCTGACACGATATTTTTGGTAACAGTGCACATATCCGTCATGCCGTTAATTTACGAAAAAGGAAGAATCTGCAGGGTAATGAGGCACAATTGTAGACAATGGCTACGCTTATGTTAAGTTTGTCGAAATATTGCAAAGAGAAAAGGCCTCATGAACGTTTTCAGGTAAGCCTATTTAGGATAAGCTGACAAGCAGAACATTAAGCAGTGGAGAAATGATCGACTCAGCCTTTTATAGATGACACTCCGCTAATTCAACGAACAGTTTGATCCTGAACAAGATATTATCGCCGACATTTACCTTATCTTTCCCAAGGCTATGTACACTTTGGTAACGGCAGATGAGGGCTGTGCAATAAAGTAGCAGCCTAAGCAAATGAATCCTTGTGTGTGCGTTACGGAGGCCAGGTCGTGCTGTGGCGCGCGAAGACGGGTAAGCTGATCCGTCAGCCAATGCGCCTTCTCCAACATCTAACAACTGACAGGCTCGGACGGTGGTCTGACTGTGTGGGTGAGCGAGAGAGTGAGGTCAACAGGTCAGCCGCGGCATGGAAATTTGCCAACTGACGGGATAACTCGATCCGTGTGGTCAGCCTAATGTGTGTTTTGTGTAGAGTGGCAGACTGGCGGACTGAGATTCAGGCTGCGATAGCTCCTTCTAAATGTGGCCTTTATGGCACTCCCACTCCGTGGGATCCGAGCCAGGTGTGGTGGCACACCTAGGGGCGGCTCCGGCCACGCCAGCCACCTGCGCCCTCCCCATCGACTGTCTTCTTGACTCTGTCATGACACCGTGTTCATGTGGGGAAGGAGGAGTGAGTGCGGTTTATGCAGTAAAAGGCTACTATCACTTAAAACTAAATCACGCGCAATTCACCGTCCCTACACCACCCTTCCGTGGAGCATACGGTGGACCTTGTCGAAACCGACGGTCGAACTCTCATAAAGTAGCACGGGTAACGCCAGTATTCTGCCGCTGCATGACAATAAGGTGAAGTACTCAGCTTAGTATTGTGTGCCTCGGCATATTAAGCATGATGCCAATATGGTAACATTTCGCTTTGTCTGATTGAATTCCGCTAAATATGAATTTTAACTTTCGTTCTTCGCCGTACATCTTAAAATACTCTGTTTTTTTCTAACTTAGCGATTCATTCTTGAGGAATTCAAAAGTTTAAATTTCTTAACTGGATTACCTAATGTATTACATGCAGGGAAGCCAAAGGAAACCATTGTTGACGTTGACTTCTTGCAGCGGTTTCCACCAGCGCAAAATGGCGGCTAAAGACGCTTATGGACTTAGAGCTATAACTATTGTTCCATCCGTCACCCTTCTGTTTACTAATGGCTACTTTTTTGCTTCTTAATAAAACTGCATAGTCAAAATTTTGTAGCCGATGCACTAAAATGATTACAGGGTTAAGAAACACGGAAATACAATGTTCCATTATTGAACAACCCAAGCGCAGTTTTTCTGACAGTAGCAGATATGCGATAAAGCGGTGACTACTTCTTGAGTAAATATAATAAGTCTATGTCTGACTGCAATTTAACCGAGCCTAGTTGTTACTGTATTTTTGCTTTGTGAATTCGCCTGGCTTGGAAAACTGATCGTTTATATATATAGGCTTCTGACTGCCAGAGAACGGAAGAAATTAGCTTTGGTTCAGCACTTTTTTTTACTAAGAGACGTTTATCATTGGAGCACCGATATCTGACATAAGATGAACGCTGTGGGCAAGTAAGCATTGATCACTTATGGTTTGACCGATTAGAGAACGGGATTTATTTACTGTTTAAGCTTTTAAGTATTCGTATATTTAATCCCTTAACCACTGTGAAGCAGCTTGACCGATTTCGGCGCAGCAGTCATGGCAATGTCTTTTTACTTTCTTCCATTTGCTCGCACAGTTAAGTATCATCAGTTCTTTTCGGTAAAGGCCATAGTCATATTGAATACATTTCCCCAGAAAATAAATAACCTGCGAAATTATTATTTGTTTAAGATAGTTATTTCTAGTCCATGCTGTGTCTCCCAAGTTTTTAAAATAGTAAACAGACTACTATTCTTACAAAGAAGCCACTGCTCGTTTTGTATATTAATATTTACCAACCATGATCGCTACAGCAATATGGTAGAAAAATAGTGACGTGCGCTGGATTTTAAATAGAGTAGACTTGAACTGCATCTTCCTCGCCCGCTGCCCTATTCTCCACTTTTTATATTTGGATTCTGGGTAGAATACAATTTTTGAACTTTTTAAAGTAGTAAACTAAGCTTAAGCAGAAATATCGTTTCCATTTTAGGTAACACCTTGAATACTGTCAAGGATTATGGTATTAAAAATGTTCAGATTCATATTTGGGTTAAGGACATGCTTTTTCGTTTCGAGTTAGCGTTTGTGTAATTGTCACGGCTAGGTTAAGTGACTAAAGGGATATAGTTTATAACCTGGTGGTACAATCGCTGAAGGAAAGTGGTTGGACATTTTCCTTATCCCAAGTGCGTCACAAAATTTCTCATATGGTAAAATGTTCTATGGGCAGCAAGGCTCATGTCAGCGTCATTTAGAAAAATGTTGGAACTGCATAAGTAGAGTGAAAGTTGTTCATATTTGAGTTCCGATCTTTTGACAGAAGAAGAGTCAGCAACGGTGGATGAAGGTCGAAGTTTGAAACCTGATCGTACAGTGGCTGGAGAGGAAGTGGTGTTGGGAAATTGTGCGAAGCTCAGTGCCATCACAAATTATCTCATGTAGTAAAATGTATATCTGATCTTGTAGCCACTCAAAAAACTGAAGTAAATCCTTAAATGTATCTTAATCATAAACCTATGACTAAATTTAAAACGGACACTTTTTTCTCTGAAACTTGTCTAAAATGAAACCTCATGTAAAGCTGTTTTTTGTTTGCTTTTTCTGTTAAGAGGGTGTTAACTAATCCTTTGACTGTGCCAAATATGCATTATATGCATGCAAATATAGGTGAATCAGGTCTTTATGGGATTTTGGGCAGAAAAGAGCTTTTGAGCTGTCATCGGCAATGTGCCCAGGTATGCATACGATGGCTTCCGAAATGAAAGCCATTTGCAACGTTCTATCATTTGTTAATGTTTGCGTTAAAACAATGTCTTTGCCAAAGCCTAGCAATCAGACATTCACTATATACAAACAAACGCGCACACTGTAAATGAAACACACATATGGCAAAAGAAAAACTATATCTATAAAGGCAAGTAAAATGGTCCCCATATAGCATCCAACAAAAACATTTTAAGCATGGTTCAGGACACAACAGGACACAAATGTCTAAAACAAAATAAGCATCACTTCCTATGGGCCATTGGGAAGTTTATGTGGTCCAGATATTCCAGGATTCACAAGCAAATATCCGGAAACGTCAAAAAGTGTTCTATGCTGAAAACCTTAATCGTTGAACGCGTTGAGGAGTCAAACACGCCCAAAATGTATTTTCCCATGTTGTTTTAAACTTCATATGCGAATGTCTGCTACTAAGCTCTACAATTTAACAACCTTCTTCAGAGTGATTCGAGTGAGGAATAGAACGTGGCCATGATCCAAAAGAGGGAATACTCTGCGCCGTCGATCCAATTTCTATAAAATTTGGCTGCTCCAATTTTTATATTTGGATTCTGGGTAGAATACAATTTTTGAACTGTCTAAATTAATAAACTAAGCTTAAGCAAAAGAGTCGTTACCATCTTTAGGTAACACCTTGAAAACCCTGTACAAGCAGTGGAATCGATTCCCAAACCGAAAATACCACCTGCGATTCAAAATCGTCGAACCCGTGGAATTCGCCGAATCGAAAAAAAACCGGATCAAATCCAACGCATAGCCAATCAGCATCCCCTCCATTATTACCAGTGCGCAACGTAAAACCTTCCCATCAGATAGAGAGAGACAGCGTCGTAGTTACAAAAATGCCATGGACAGTAAAAAAAGCTTCATAATACAGATTCTACTTGAATCAACAGCTGCGACTCCAGTAGACCGATATTCTGAAGACATGAACCACTTTTGTGAACTTCTGAACAATATGCTGGAAACTAATACGTCGATTGAACTGGAAAAAGCCTTCCGCCTTGGAAAACGGCCCGAAAGCCAATCCGAAACAACACGTCCTTGGCCTCTTAAAGTTATCTTGACCAGTAGCAAGGAAGCCAGTCTCATTTTGTCGAGGTGCTTTAAGTTACAAAACTCAAACCCTGGAATTTTGTTTCAACAGGACTTCTCACCTGCAGAGCGGAAAAAATGCCATCAACTTGTCATCGAACTAAGACAGCGGTTCAGCGAGGGGAAAAAAACTTGGTTATTTACAACAACCAAGTGATCCATCGTCCATTATTCTCACCCTGGAGAGGCCCGTTCCGGATTACCACGTAGTTGGCCCAGTAAACAGGGGCTCGTGCCTGACTTTTAGCACTTTCCGAGCAAACCAAAAACTGAAATTCATGTACACCAATTCACAGAGTATATTATCGAAGCTCGACGAGCTTAAGATTCATGTCTGCGATCTATCTCCAGATATAATTTCCGTAACACAAACGTGGTTGTCCCAACACGTGGACGACCAAGAGGTAAATATGGCTGGCTACCAACTTTTACGAAAAGACATGAAAGATCGTCAAGGAGGTGGCATATTCACATACGTGAAAAGCAAAATTACAGTTTTAGACAAAACTTAAAACTCGCGTCTACTTCCGAGGCGATATGGCAATCCGTAAAAGTGCCAGAGACATCAAGTCTAGATGTCCTGACAGTCTACCGCCCACCGAGAAGAGACCCCGTAGCTGATGCTTTCCTGCTAGAGGAACTTGAAAAGATTGCCAAACGGTTAGATATCCTGATCATGGGTGACTTCACTGCGCCTCAAATCGACTGGAGCTCGACCTGTGCACATAATTCTGATCTAGCCTTCGACGGTTGTTTACTGAGCACGACACTAAAGCTACGTCTCACACAGCACGTCACTTTTCCAACGAGGGTGTGCGAAGGAAAACAGGCGGATTGCCTGGACCTAGTTCTCACGAAGTCGCACGACAGGATCGACGAAGTGTCGTGTCTACCGCCAGTAGGCAAAAGTGACCACGTGGTACTGCGATGGGAGTACTCACTATTTTCTATACCAGCAAGACCCACAACAATCAGAGGGAATATATGGCAAGGCGATTTCGGTGGAATGAGGGCCGAACTAATTCGCACTCAGTAGGAACCTTTATTCTTTGGAAACGTAACCGAGGACTGGGAAACTTTCCGGGACATACTGCACTGATTCATGAAAAAACACAGTCCAATTATGAGAAAAAGGTTAACGAACAGACCGCGATGGCTTTCGCAGGCCTTAAAAATCGAAGTTAACAAAAAGCGGACATTGTGGAAAAAATCCCTTACGGATGGAACTCCTGCATCTCTAAATGCGTATAAAATGCAGAGAAATCGGGTCAAGGGCCTTATTTTTAGAACAAGACAGGCTTTCGAAGTGGACCTGTTGAACCGGGCCACAGTGAACCCGAAACTGTTTTACGGTTACCTCAGGCAGAATACACGGAACAAGGATCCGATACCCCTGCTGAGGACCGCCGAGGGCATAGACCTTACTGAAGACGGTGCGCAGGCTGAGCAACTTTCGGAATTTTTCCAGTCGGTTTTCACAAAGGAAACGAGATACGATCACCCTACCGATGGCTTCGAAGTGAATACAATAGTCGAGACTGTTAATTTTACCGAGACTACTGTCCTCAATAAACTTTTGGGGTTAAAGGTATCTAAGTCTCCGGGTCCCGATGAAGTACCTGCCAAGCTGTTGAAAGAGCTCGCGAGATAGTTGGCAAAACCTTTCTTTACGCTTTTTCAAGCATCCTTTCAGACTGGAAGTCTACCAGCTGACTGGAAATCCACATGGATTACGCCGCTTTATAAGGGTGGAAGCCGGGTCTCTGCTAACAATTATCATGGAAAAAATAATTAAGCAACAACTAATGCAGTTCTTCGAACATAACAATTGGCTATCCGAAGCCCAGCACGGTTTCCGTAGAGGTAGATCCTGCGTCACAAATTTGCTCTACTGTTTACAACGTTGGACTGAAGCGGTCGATAGTGGAAATGCGGTGCACGCAGTCTATATAGACTTCAAAAGGGCTTTTGATAGCGTGCCGCACCACCGCCTTTTTTATAAACTCAACCGCATAGGCGTAAGAGGTAGACTTCTGACATGGATAGAAAACTTCTTAACTGGCCGCTCACAAACTGTCCATATCAGCGACAAACAGTCGATTAAAGTTGAGGTTGAGAGTGGTGTTCCCCAATTCTCTGTTCTCGGCCCTATACTGTTGATTGTCTACATCAACGATTGTGCCAACGAACTGGACTGCGATATTGCCATGTTTGCCAATGATCTCAAACTTTGGCGCGTCATTTAAACTGCGGCTGATGAAGAGAACGTGCAGGCAAACTAAAATGGACTCCAGAAATGGTCCAATGACTGGCTCTTGCCGTTTAATGAGAGCAAGTGCAACATCATACGAGTCGGGAAAAGCAATCTTTCAAACCGTACGGTTTACAGTCTGAATGGCATTCCATTGAAAGTAGTGGATGTCCAAAAGGACCTTGGAGTCTGGATCACGCCTTCGCTTAAACCCTCCCTACATTTCGCAAAGGTAGCGAAATCAGCCATGTTTATTCTGTACCTCGTCAAACGAGCTTTTGCAGCCTTCAATAACGACTGCTTCGCTTAAGTTTTCGGAACATTCGTGCGGCCACAGTTGGATTTAGTTATTCAAGCTTGGAGACCCTGGGCGGCGAAGGACATCAACATCATCGAAAAGGTCCAAAGGCGAGCAACCAAACTTGTCCTTGGACATGTCTCACTGCCTTATGAAACACGGCTGTCGAGTCTCAATCTCTTTCCCTTGCACTATAAACAGCTTCGGGGGGACCAGATACTAAAATTCCGCATGCAACGCATCCAGGACTGTTGTCTCGTACCAGGGGATTTCTTCGAGTTAGCAAAAACAATGAACTTGAGAGGTCATCCTCTCAAATTACGTGTGACTGGAGCAAGGCTAGACACTCGGAAGTACTTCTTCTCCAAAAGAGTAGTCGAAGCTTGGAATAGTCTTCCTCTAAATGTTGTAATGTCGGACTTCTTGGAGGTTTTTAAGCGAAAGTAAGATCAATATAATGGTGCGAGCTACAACACTAACGGAAACCTGCAAGTGTGACGTCAGAAAGTAGGGCATTTATGATACAACTAGTTATATTTGAGTAACATTTCCTTGTTTGTTATTTTCGTTCGAGGGCTTGCATTCTCCCATTATTCTTATGCTGGGGTCCTCGAGGTCTTCGATGCTTAACTTATTTACACACCTTGGTGACACCGTGAGTACTCGCATCAGCTGGACCTGGCGACCATCGTCCATGAGGTGTATGAACGTTATCCCCTGGTTTGAACCGCAATGGACCGAGGATGATCTGGACATCTATTTAAGCCTTTGAAATCCCTCAACGGACGCTGCAATCAGCAATGGAGCATCATGTGACCTCCGAAATGCCCCCCGTTGGACCCTTCCCTCCCAAGGGTTGCAGTTTTTTTCTCCTAAATATCACCGGGAGTTTTTTTTCCACTGTCTGCTCTTTTTCAACTTTGTTCCACTATGTTGGCATCGCCAACATATCGAGATACTATTTTTTTTGATACCACAACTCGCATGAACAAATAAGGAATTCAAAGGTGACTCACCTACATCTCCCTCAAATATACTGATACTGATACTGAACTGCTCCGGAGTGTAGGCAATGAAAAGCCTGTTGGATTACGAGAAATCAAGAGAGATAAATCATACCCACAAACTAATCAAACAAGTGCATTTCAGGTGATCTTCTAGCCCTTTTGCATTAATTTTGCTAAATATATCACTTGGCGGAAAAATCCCGATGGTAATAGCATCGCTAATATAAAGCATACTCAACGCGCGCAACATTATATCAAATGACGTATTCCGTCCGCAAAGAGCAGAAACTAAACTTAATATGTTAATCTTGTTCACTAATTGATCGTGTGTTAAGGATTTTCACGCAAACCAACACTGGGCTACTCGCATTATGAAGCAAATAGTGGTTGTTTGTTGACCTGATTGCCTATCCATCAAATATTCATGCACGTTCGTTTGGAAACTGGAAAACTGCGATGACACTTAAGTCAACGAAATACTTAATAAAGCACAACAAATGAGATTGCTCTCACCTTTGTATACCAATACGTAATATTTTGACATTATTACGGACTTTGCATTAGTAGGGCTCACGATCACTTACTACCAATCAATTCCAGAAATCCCCATGAAGTATGGCTTAAAAAGTCAGCCAAAAGCCAATTTAAACCATTTTGAACATGTCTGCTCTAAAACAAATGTTTGTTTGAAACAAAGAAACTTTCCCTTATATCGTGCTCACAAACAATAGTATACTCTTCCAGTTACGCAAAATAATCTACTTTTATATGCTCGAATGACCATATTTGTTTTTCATAAGCAAGACATACGTGAAGCAGATTTACTTATCTTTACCTAACTACCGCTCAATGATATGGGATCAAAATCAAAACCATCTAAATTCTCGAAATAAAGCCAGAGAAAGCATTGTCATCTCCTTCCATCTTCATGTCTTTCATCGAAGTCAACCTTCGCCTTACCGTTATGCAAATTTGAGTTTTAATGTAAAAGTGTTTACCATTGGCTTCACAGTAAATCTTAAACCGTTCTTTATGCTTTTCGCAGCACGTGGCATGCGTGTGAAGTCCCGTAATTTGGCTAGATAGTTTTGATCAATATTGTGATCTAAAGATATTTGGGTGTGTCACATAAATCTTCAATGGGCAACCACGTATATTCGATCGCTCTTGCCAAAACAACATGCTTTGGATACACAGTTTATGGAATTGGCCTGGATAATTGATACACTCTAAAGGCATACGAAGAAATGAAGGTGCTATTGTTTAAAACCTTCAACCCTTATATCTTAAAATCTATAAATGAAAACAGTTGCAAATTAAAATCGAAAAGCTTACAAATTTGCCATTATACACAAATATTTGCAGTTGTTCATTAAATGCCCAAGGTGACCACCAATGATTCATACAATGCTTGCGTCAAGGTTCTTCTACCCTTTGTCACTAAACAAGTGCAATAATATTCACCTCCATATTCTGTGGGTCAAATTTGCCTGCTCAAAATTATTGGCTTAGCAGAAAAATGCGGGTTAAAAACGGTATGGATAACAGCGGGACAGATTGCTGAGTAATCGTTTTGCCAATTATCGACAACGATGATAAAATAAAGACTATAAAAGATTTAAGTACGCGTCTTTAAGCAATTGTCTCATAAATTACCATCCCAAAAGAGTACCACCATGAGTTCCAAATATGGCACGAGTGTGGTTGCCTGACAACGATGCCTTTGTGCCACCCATAACACTTTCGTGCGAAGGTCTTCGAGTATAGTTTTAAGAGACAGTTTGAAACGTCAATTTAATAATGCTCTTGCTCCAGTGACCATGCCTCCATCTTCGCAATAAAAACTGTTATTTAAGTTTTGTTTAAATATTTGAGATTGTGCATTTTATTAATAATATTATAAAAACATTCTTGATAATACGTCCTAATATTTTTTATTCCTGAAGAAGCGTATTTCTGTCCGACTGGAACAACTGTTTTCCAAAAGTGAAAATAAGTCTAAAAAAGGTAATGGTACGCTTTATTTATATCTAACATTTTAAGAAGTCATTGAATAATACCAAATAAATAAAGGAATATAAAGGTCAGATTTTAAAATAGGGAGAGTATCATTTTTTACGGAAACCGTACACGTTTAGCACTTTGTTTCTAAATAAAGGAGGATTGCTCCAAATTCAATGCCATGAAGTCGCTTAATGTTCTTTTGAATATCATGGCCAAACGACGTGACTGTATGCAAGACTGTATATAATCATAATTGATTCAAAATATCCTTTTTAGATTAGCGCACAATTTTTTCTTGTGTAACATCAGCTTTATCTGCTAAAATATCTGACAGAGAAGGATTCGCTCATCTCTATGTTATCTTTTGTGCACAGATAATGTTATAACATTTTGATAAGCAGTGGATAAATACAGTGGTATTTCACCGTCCGATTAACACATTCCTGTCGTTAACGGATTAAATGAAAAAGACTTGACAAGGTGTTGCTTGCTTTTCGAAATATAATCAAAGCCCCGGGATGTCTGGCGTTTGGTTTAATGCGGATGTTCCGTCGTGAAAATTGGTTTTATCTTAAGTGACAGCATGGAAGACGATGTATAATTGAATGCTGACAGGGCTAGGAAAACCGGAAATTAAATGTTCGATTCTAAAACTACGCACGTGCATCTTTTCTGACACACGTGGATATGCGATATAACAGTGAATAATTCCAAACACAAAATTAATATAATTGTACTATTGTTGACTGCTACTTTACTGTGTATTGTGTTGTGTTGTTCTCACGACAAGAACCCTTACCTTCAAGAAGTCTGTTAAAACAGGCATACATCAGGACATCTCCTAGAAGTTTCCCTTCAATTTTGCTATAAAATCCATACAGTTTATATGCCAACAATAACATCAGTTACGGTAGACGATTAATTGTTGGAAATCAAATGCATTTCCAAAAAAATGTAAAACTTATAATTTTAAAACCTATACGGAACCACTTGAATCCGAATAAGTCTATGTCAGTTAAAATTGTATGACAAGGTTTATTTCTACTTATTGATAAGAACGACAACAACGAGTGCAGGCGACTTAAGGTTGGACATTTGAAGTTATCTCAAAACTGTAGTTTATCATTTAAGCAAGGGATTACGAAATTCAGTTAAATGTAGAAATTCCACTAAGCTTTCAAAGTTGAACTTTGCACCCTGACCTTCACCTTCAGTGGGGTTCGGCAGATTTCTAGCAAAAGCAAGTACCTGCTTCTTCCAAATATAACGCATACGCAAACCGTAGCCACAGGCTTAACTCCACTTCTACATTAACCCTTATATCATAATAAAGTCCTTCTTGAAAACGGATATATCAAAAAATATATCTTAATTGTAAAATTAAAATTTTCGTATGCCTTTAAAGTCTCCGATTTTGTGGAATTTGTTCCAAAAGGGAACCCTATTTCTGCCTATTAACAATTCACTTATTATGTTAAGAAGACGATTAGAAAGCATTTGTCAAGAAATACTTGTAAACGAAGCCTTACATTTAACATAATTTTAAATTTAATTGTTATTCAAGCAAATATGATTAAACATTGTTGTTTTCATTGCTAGAACCTTCACATATATTTTTCGGATTATGCAGGAGACTAGAAATCTCCCGTGTGGCCAATTCCAACAGGTATCAAAGTATGCATCTTATATGTACATATATATGAAAATAAAGATAAACCAGGTTTAAATTCAGATCGTTTATGTCTGTGTTTATTTCAAATTCGAAGATTTTCGAAACGCGCAATAAAATATCGCCATCTTTGCGGTAAACTCGTGTTACAACTAAAGGCAAAGAACAAGAAAATTTAACACATTCGACAATTCAGCCGATACCAACCATGATCGCTTAAGCAATATGGTAGAAAAATAGTGACGTGCACTGGATTTTAATTAGAGTAGACTTGAACTGCATCTTCCTCGGCCGGTGACCTATTCTCAACTTTTAGTATTTGGATTCTGTGTAGAATACAATTTTTGAACTCTTTAAAGTAATAAACTAAGCTTAAGCAAAAGATTCGTTACCATCTTCAGGTAAAACCTTGAATACTGTCAAGGATAATGGAATTACAAATGCTAAGATAAATATTTGGGTTAAGGACATGTTTCTTCGTTTCGAGTTAGCGTTTGTGTAATTATCACCGCTAGGTAAAGGGACTAAGGGACAGAGTTTGAAACCTGGTGGTAGAATCACTGAAGGAAAACTGGTTGGAAATTTTCTTTATCCCAAGCGCGTCACAAATTGTCTCATGTAAGAAAATGTTATATGGGCAGCTAGGCTCTTGTCAGCGTCATTAAGAAAAATGTTGGTACTGCATTAGTAGATTAAAAGTTGTTCTTATTTGTGTTCTGACATTTTGACAGAAGAACAGTCAGCAACGGTGGATGAAGGTCAAAGTTTCAAACCTGATCGTACAGTGGCTGGAGGAAAAGTGGTGTTGAAATGTGTGCTAAGATCAGTGCCATCACAATTTATCACATGTACTTACATTAATATCTGCTCTTGTTGCCACTCAAAAAACTGAAATTAATCCTTAACTGTATCTTAATCATAAACCTATGACTTACTTTAAAACGGACACTTATTTCCCTGGAATTTGTTAACAACAAAACCTCATGTGTAGCTGTATTATGTTCGCTTGTTCTGTTAAAAGGGCGTTCAGTAATACTTGCATTGTGCCAAATATGCATTATATGCATGCAAATGTATGTAAACCATATCTTTTTGGGATTTTGGGTAGAAAAGAGCTTCAGAGCTGTCGTCGGCAATGTGCCCATGTATGCATATGATGGCTTCCGATATGAAAGCCATTTGCAACGTTCTATCATTTGGTAGTGTTTGCGTTAAAACCATGTGTTAGCCAAAGCCTAACAATCTGACATTCACTATATACAAACGAACGTGGACACTGTAAATGAAACACACATATGGAAATGAAAAAGCTTTATCCATACAGGCGAGTAAAATAGTCCCCATTTGGAATCCAACAAAAACATTTTTAGCGTGGTTTAGGACAAAACATGGTCGGACATTTTGTCACTAGAAAATTTGTAAAACGAAATAAGCATCACTTTCTATGAGCCATTGGGAAGTTTTTTGTAGTCGAGATATCACAGGATTCACAAGCAAATATCCGGAAACGTCAACAAGTGTTCTTTGCCGAAAACCTTCTCCGTCGAACGCGTTGAGGTGTCAAACACGCCCAAAATGTATTTTCCCATGTTGTTTTAAACCTCATTTGAAAATGTCTGCTGCTAAGCTTTATTATTTAACAACGTTCTTCAGAGTGATTCAAGTAAGGCACGTTCAAATTTCATGAAGCAAAATACAAAATTCATATTCACAAAAAGACATGGATTTATGAGCAATCCATGGCTGACTGCCTGTTGCATAAAAATGGAGCTCACAATCATTGCGAGCTCCTTCTCATTCCACCAGCGATAACGTTGATTGCATAGCGCTGTCTGTAGCTGATAGGATAATAAAATAAAAAAATTCCTGGTTTTTATTTGACTTTATTAAAATGTGATTTATATTTTAAACAAAAAGACAACCAAAATTTTTTCCTTAACTTGAGTTGATATTTGATAGCACAAGTTTTTTGTATGCCTTTAATATAATTTTCTCAGGGAAAGTGTCACCTTTCTTAGGTATACAACGAGGGAGAAACCTACAAGAAGTCTGTTCAAACAGGCATACATCAGGTCATCTCCACGAACTTTCCCATCAATGTTGCTATAAAATCCATGCAGTTTATATGTCAACAAAAACATCGGTAACGGAAGACGATTTATTGTTGGAAATCATATGCATTTCCAAAAAGAATTTAAAACTTATAATATATACGGAACCGCTTGAATCCGAATGAGTCTATGTCGGTTTATCATTTAAGCAAGGGATAACGAAATTCAGTTAAATGTAGAAATTCCACTAAGCTTTCAAAGTTGAACTTTGCACCCTGACCTTCACCTTCAGTGGGGTTTGGCAGATTTCTAGCAAAAGCAAGTACCTCTTTGTTCCAAATATAACGCATACGCAAACCGTAGCCACAGGCTTAACTCCACTTCTTCATTAACCCTTATATCATAATAAAGTCCTAATTTAAAACGGATATATCATTATATATATCTTATTGTAAAATTAAAATTTTGGTTTACCTTTAAAGTCTTCGATTTTGTGGAATTCGTTCCAAAAGGGAACCCTATTTCTGCCAATTAACAATTCACTTATTCTGTTCAAAAGACGATTAGAAAGCATTGGTCAATAAATACTTGTAAACGAAGCCACTCGGACCAACCTTCGCCGATGTTTTTATGGGTCACTTAGAAGAAAAGGTGTCCTCCAAATTGAAGATGACAACATTATACAGAAGATACGTAGTAGATATATTTGCAATTGTTGATAAAAAGAAAGACACCGTAGACCTTCTTTCTACCATGAATACATTGCATCATAAGATAAAATGTACAATGAACATGGAACAGAAACACACGCTACCTTTCCTAGACGTCCTCATGTTCAGAGAGGATTATGGCTCAATAAGGCGCTCTGTCTTCCACAAAAAAACTTGGAAAGGGCAAAACTTGAACTTAAAAAGCGTTGTACCAGTACAATGGAAACGAAATTCGGTACATACACTTTTTCAAAGGGCGAAAAATATTTGTTCTAGTGAAACTCTAGATACAGAAATTGCCTGCATCAAATCAACCTTACTTAACTGTGGATATCCTGCACGTTTCATTCAAAAATATAGCAACACCTTACGACCAAAAGTGGTGGAACATTCAGATCCAAAAAAGCCCGTTAGCATATACTTACCCTTTTCGGGTGACGATATTTCTAATACTATCAAGCGATGATTATGCTGCACCATAGGAAGAACATACAATGCAGCTCAGCTATTCTTTATCAATTGTACTAGAAGCCTGCCAATCAACGATCCAAAGGATGCCTTGCCGTTGCACGCCACTCCAAATTGTGTTTATGAATTCACGCGCACTTGTGGATGAAAGTACATTGGGCGATCGCAAAGGCAATTAGCAACCAGAGCCGCTGATCATTTACCTAATTGGTTGTTTAAACAAGATAATAAATGTCCACGTTCTTCGATTACTAAACATATACTAGACAGTGGTCATTATGTAGACATCAAAACAGCTTTCCGAGTACTTGTTCGGGCACGAACAACTCGGACATTGCGCTACTTGGAAGCAGCGTATATACGTAGGGAGAAACTCAATCTTTGTAAGCTAATAGACCACGTGATCAATCTACAATTGCACTGGTGATTTTAACCCTAGATGCTTCATGGTTTTAGTTGTATAAGCTTCTCCCTCACATTTTCTTTCCTAAAGTTATTAACGTTGTCCACTGTACCTTGCTGTTATGTATTGATTTTCTGTTAATTCAAACTGCTGTCCATTTTCATTCGTTACTTGTGTTATGCAAAGACGTGTTGCAGTTGATAAGCCGTCGCGAAATTTCTTGGTACCAATAAATCCTGCTGTTTACGCCTGCTTTTAATTCATAACCGGGAGAAACTGCTTCAAATAATAATATATGTATTCCAATGATCAGA
The DNA here is from genome assembly GCA_017591395.1 of Schistocephalus solidus. NCBI lineage: Eukaryota > Metazoa > Platyhelminthes > Cestoda > Diphyllobothriidea > Diphyllobothriidae > Schistocephalus > Schistocephalus solidus. The sequence continues at coordinate 7,920 of WEDG01001374.1, read as the reverse complement.
TAGGAAACCGTTTTTGAGAGAAACTATAAAATATCCCTTGGCAAAGCAGAATAACTCTGGCTGGTTTGAAAGGAAACACGCGATTTTGTAAGTTACATCTGAATGCGCTCGATACATTTAGATTTTCTGTTTATAAATATGTGTGAAAAAAATATTTTAAGTGATGATCATAAGAAATTTTAGAGAAATTCGAGGCGTGGGACTAGTTTCAAGGTTATACCATTTGGCAAAGAGGGAATTTAAAAAATCTTATTTGCATTAGTCCTTTATAATGAAATAAAATGCTGCAAAGAAGAATAAGAAACATCCTTGACTTTTACCAGAAGAAAAGTAATCTTGAATGAAGGAAATTGTACATTACAATAAAACGAGTGGATAACAGTCAAAGAGCAAGATATTGGCACGTATACGGGGCTCGGCGTTACTGTTGACCAGTAAACGGTAAGGTGAAAGCGTGACAAACAGAGATGACAGAAAACAACAAACGTGTCTTAGGGCATAACGAAAAATGCGACTTTGCCAAAGAATTACTGGGTGTGGGCCGAGTTTAAGCATACTGCAATTAAAACTGTGCTTGCGAAGGACAAAACTGACAAATAATCCTCGTTAGGGAGATTAAAAACATTAACTTTGAGAGCAGACTTCTATGCAAATCATTATGTTCATAATTTTATTTCTGAAAATAATAAAGTACAACAAAGGCCCAAAAAGGGTGGCGATAAATGGCAAGTTATCAAACGCATGCCTGAATCTACATCTGACACCCCGAAAGTCAAAATCAAACGATGATATAGAGCTATGCCAGACCTTCCTTCAGAATCTCTTAAAGTTCGTCGAAAAAGTCAACTTATTAAAATGCCTACAGAAAATGCTCAATAGTAGACTCAATAGATGAATAGAGCTAAGCAAGTCCATTTAAAGCTTGTCCTTGTGAATGATGTAGAAGTATCAGCTACTGTCCAGCGAAAACCGATGCTCCGGAGCACTCAACAGATTTTCTCTTGTGGAGAGAGAGAATGTGAGGAAGCTCAGAGCAGAACTGAAAGAGATACAAACTTTTCGAAACCAATCTAAAAATTTGGAATTGAGAAAGCATAGAAGTCCAGAGATAATTACTATTGGGAATTTTTTCGCCACGAGGGATGGAGCGCAGCCAGATCACAAATAATTTCCACTTAGTCAAAACATTAAGTAATGACATTGACGTCCAGTTTGATTAAAATGCAATAGTCAGCTACTCAGAGAGTTCACGGCGTAATACTCATGACGGTGCAAACACTCCTAATCCAGATTTCGTTCTAAAATCTATGCAGACCAGAATCCGCTTTTTATACAAATGTACGCAGGTTTTTTAAGAAACTGTGTGAACTGAAAATATGTGTATCCAATATGCGCCCGGATAACATTTCCATTGCAGAAACTTGATGCAGGCTGAAATATTGAATAGAGAAATTTATGTTGGCTGACAACCACCTTTTATCGTTGAGAACGACTGCATACAAAGAGCATGAAGATAGCAATCTACATCAATATATCAATCATCGCAGCTGAACATAGATATCCTTTCTCATGCGACTTCGAAACAGTTTGGTTACACATATGGAGGATTTTAGCAGAAAATCCTGACTTCTTGACCATTAGAAAGACGGCCAAATCAACCTCTGGAAGTTGCCAAGATGATCTTTAAAATAAAAAGTGGTCCTGCTGAAACTTTAGGTGCAATTATTGCCGGAGAATTAAAGGACCCATTGATTGACTGTAAAAAGTTATAAAACCTCTATTGATACAGCATTTTGTGGGCGCTGTAAAAGTCTTTCTCCTGCGAATTTAGCTTCCTTTTGTTTTTAAAGCGTAGTCAAAAGTGCATAAAGAGAGTCTTTTTATGTAACAAAACCTGCTTTCAAAGGTATTGTATTAGCAAAATATGAAATAAAATTGCTATTAAGTATAGCAATTAATGTTTGATGTTAAAAATGTTTTGGGTTGAGAATACTCTGCCACGTTTTGATTTTCAAGTGTTTAATTGATGAAAGTAGATTTGGCCGTGGTTTATTCGAATTTCCATCACATCCAATCAGATGCTAGTGCTGAAGATGCTTGGAGCGAGCGCATCGTTCAGGTGGTTGCTTAAGCCGAGTAATTAGATTGATTTAAACTGATCTCTAAAAATGGTAAAAAATGTTTATTGATATGAACCCATCCTGAACCCTTGCAGGAACATTCCATGGGTATCAGACAGACAGCTGGCATCTAGTTGAGTAGGAAGTATTTGAGATCGTTGGATACATTCGTTTTTTTGTGAAATGTATTTGGAAATTTTCATTTTTTGATCGACTAGATTCATTCATTAAACCGAAGAAAGGGCAGAAAAATTAAGTAGTGGGAAGCAGAAGCATACCATAAAGTCTAAATTTAAATTTCATGAAGGCAGAAATTATAAGAAATAAAGCCACAAATCTGAGCAGCTTAAGCCATGATTCTATCGGCATGAGGCGAAGCATCTTACTTGTTGATGAAGAAACATTCAGTCATAGGGCAACCTTTGAAAATAACAGGTCGCGGAAGCCTAACAGGCCTTAAACACATGTATTGATAGATAAAAGGTGAGAACTTCATTAGCCATTAGGAACTCTACGCCGAATGAGCGTCTAAGTCCGAATTAATTTGTTTTAGGCATCGTTCAACTGTAGAGTAAGAGAAGAATTCACGCATGTGAGGTCATTCGCATAAATATAATTTTGATAATGTTTACTTATCAATGATATATAATTTATGTAAAGTAAGAATAACAAAGGCCTAACGCGGTATCTTGAAGGACACCACTCACAATCGGGGAACACGTGAGTATGAGGACCCCACTCTAAACGTTTTTTATTTTGTGTTTTAGATCGGTTTAGTATGATCTAATAAAGTCAGTAAGTGGACTAGGAAATCCTATATTCTCTAGTTTAGCTAAAACGTCGCCTATGAGTCACTTTATCGAATGCATTTGTAGAATAGATTTCGGTGTTCTGAAGAAATATCTCTTTACTTAAAGCATTTTATATACACAGATCCTTTATATGTCTGAACATATTTCCGTTTTGAGCAAGTGGTTCGTCATGAAAAGGGCTCCAGATTCAACTTCTTTCGATTGCAAAGGAAAGAGCAGAACATGACCTGAATCTGTTCTAAGCATATTAAAATGTGGTCCTTCTGGAGGAAGTTTACGCTTCCATGCACAAAGCCTTCCGTCTAGGGCAAGCGAATGCTTCTAAATAATTGTCATTACCACGGCCGCTTTAAATCATTTTCTTTAATGAGGTACAGGCCTCACGCCTTATAAAAAGGAATATGGCTCTCCATAACTTACACACATATGTGTTTTTTCAAGTGGATTACGAACTGCCAGAAAGACACCAAATGAGGGAGCTGAATATCAAAATGAAGAGGAGGACCAAAAAGAGGGAATATGGCTCCTATTACGAGACATATAAATCATTGTGATGGCTCTCGCAAAGATAAAGGGGCCAAAGCCTGTTCAATAAAATGAGCTAGATTGGGACTTTTGTTGATGAACATCAGATATTATTGCACTGACAGAAACGTGCCTCACAGTAGATATTTAAGAACATGAAGTATCTCTCCGTGGTTATCAACATTTAAGAGGAGACAAGAGAAGCCACGGATGAGAGCAGAAGATGAATTGTTATCCTTAACTTTTCAGCAGAGAATACACGACTACTGGCATTCACATTTGCATACCCTTCCCCAAACCAGAATGTCGAATGCGATGATATTTTCCTAATAGAGCTGACCAATACTTGCTTGAACAATATTTCCTTATCGTTGGAAACGTTAACGCTCGTAATATCGACTGGGAAACTTGGACTGTTTCGTATCCAACCGATACATTCGGTCATCGTTTGCTTGAGATGGCAGGCGACAAATTACTCTTTTGGAATGTACCGTTCGGGACTCGCGTTAGGGAAAGACAAAGTTCGAATTATCTTGACCTCGTGTTTATTCGAGACACGAATAATATGCTAGATGTACAGAGTCTACTGCTGAATAGGGCTACACATTATGCTCCTATTTGGTATTCTGCATGTTATTACAGCCTTTATTCACTTAATTAATTACTCACCTAGTGTGGAGTCTTGCTACTTGTACGCAAACCTTGTTGAATGTGGACGGGACACAGGTGAATCGGACCGTGAACTCGTACGGCGCTAATCTTACTTGTCCTCAACAGCGATAACGAACTAAAATAAAACTCAAATAGCCCTAAACTTTCTAATGCATAACCCCTTCATTATCTTCCTCTAATTCCTTACGAATTCAGGTCGCGATTCTATTTCGCATCCTCCACGCATTTAAACTGCCTCTCTTTATTTATTTGCTTCATGATGTGGATTTCGAAATACCCGAATGCAATATGTCTGTTAAATAATATATCTGCATCTAAGCAAGACGCACATTGTCCTAACACTGATTCTTCTAAACCTTTATTTCCTTCTACCTTCTGCCATTGCTTTTTCTGATGCATGCGAAACTGGACCACTGAATTCAAGAGACCTTCTTGAATATTTGATCTTCAACTGCAAGTCCCTAAGGATGTTCTTTGCTTGCCAAACCATAGAATTCATTCATGCTACAGGTCGATAATTATCCATTTCACGCTGGTTTCACACTCATTAGAATCAATCGACCAGCTATTGAGACTTCAAGTTCACTGTAATTTTCTGCCAGATATTGTTTCCTGTGTTTCAAGCAGTAAGGTTTTATCTTCTACCTTTTTTTCGAAAATTGAGGCCCGCCTGAATTTTACCCGTTTTAATGGTAAGAGCTTTTTTCACGGCCTCTTTTATAGTTCACAATTATTTTCAAATATCGCTAACTTTAACCCCGAATGCATACATCTTATTTCATTATTATGATTACATTTATTCATATATCAAGAATTTCATTGATTTTATGGGTGTTTTGAAGTCCTTTCTGCGCTCAACATAAATGCTAAAACGGAATTGCAAAACGACACCAAACATGGAACAGTCCCTTCTATGGCTTCTGTTAGTCTTTATGGCAACCCTCTCCAAGTTCCTTTCCCACTGAACTTGTTGTTTATCATAATTAGAAATATCGTTCTTTTTTTCACCGGTAATGGTATGAGGGAATATCTGCAGTTTCTATTTCATTTAATGACGGTGATAGGACTCCATCCGTCCTTCGATAATTGGCCGATGTAATTGTGTGAGCCAGTTTTGATGGTAAATAACTACAAAGGGCTTCTCAAACTGGCTGCCTTATGCCACAATGGTTTGTTTCCACAAAAGAAACCAAACGTTTTATTCAATTATTCATAGAATCAAGGTCCAACTGGCGGTATTTTTCCTTCCTCGCGCCGACAAGAATTTTCCAGCGATCGCTTATTTAGAACGAAGGCAAAACCTTTTTCCATTCAATAAAAAGAAGTGAAATAGTATTGTATCTTTTTTCGCTAATTTTTATTTTGTATAAAATGATTTCCATATGAACATAATATTTACAAAGTTAACTTTACAACAATTCGCAAACAATCGCTTCAAGTAAATATTTCTTATATTTTCACGGAATACCTTACAAAACAAAATTATAGGCAAATGCCAATGGCGAAGTAGGGCAATTTTGTTCTGATTTTCTCACAAGACATTTTTGAAGTGCATGCACTTAGGAGGTGCGACATATGATTTTCGTAGTTCGGTGGTGGGGGTGGCCTGCCGGTGCATGTAAAACCGTTACATTGGTAGAGCAGCTCATGAATGAACACGAAAGAATGTCAATTTCAAGCCCCCATTCGGCTATTTTAATTGAGAACTGGGGAAAAATGGTTCATGCTGCCGTTTTAAAAAATATGTGTTCCCCTCATTACCAGTTTATACGGCATTTTCAGCCCAGAAGGTGCGTTTTTAAGCCTTTAAATGTCAGAAACGACGAGGCGATAAACCATCTTACAAACATGATGCATATTAATGGTTTAACTTTAGCACGGTGCGTTTTGCTGTTCTTAATCACCTGAACCTGCTCGTACCAGGCAAACATTGACAGTTTTAGTTACATATCTTTTTAAAGAGGTCACAGATCATTTAGAGAACGTTAGAAGAAATGAATGATATTGCCGTTAGTAAGTTAATTGCAAAAATGGTCGGCATTAATTATTTGTAAAGAAGCCGGATTCAATTCAACATAGAAATATATTCAAGATTGTAATGTCTCTCGGCAGATTCTTATCAATCTACGGTATTCAGCTGATATACATATAGGAAGAACTTAACATCATCTACGTCCTCACATTCTACTTTGCACTCAAGGCCTTCATACAGTTCTCTCTTATCCATGGTGCAAGGCACGTACTTCATTCTTCGTCGCACCTGAAAAAGGTCTGTTTCAGCTGGCTGCACCAGAGAACGTTGAAAGAATTATATCGTTTAAATAAATTGCACTAAAGGGCTGTTTAAAATATTTTCAACTAAAAAAGCTAGAGCCGAATTAACATAGAAATATATTCAAGACAGTAAGGCCCTCTGCGAAGATTCCTCGCGCCTAACTCCATCGGCTTTTCAGCTGATGGTTACGCTAAAGGAAAGAAACTTTACCATCATCTGGCGACCGACGACACTTCGCACTCACAAGGTGTTTCATTACGCACTTCATTCCGCGCACAGTAGCACGCACTGATCTGCTTTCGTCACAGATCTGAAAAGGTCTGTTTCTCAGCGCTCAGCGAGACGCTGAGTACATTTGCAAAAATGAATATATATCGTTTAAGTAAGTTTAATTGCATCAAAAGCGCCGCTTTAAAATATTTCAGGTCTAGAAGCTACAGGAATTAACATATGTTCCAAATAGTTTGGCTGACTGCACACGCACGGAATTATCCTGCATTCGTATACGATCGGAGTAATTTTGCTTTTCAGATCGACCGAAAGACGTTTCTACCTCAGGCAAAATGAATATACTCAAACATCTATAACAGATTATTATTGATCCTATTCATGCCACAAAACGTTTCACATCCATTCTGCATGTAGTTTTATTTCTAATTTTACATACAGCACCAGCGCAGGCTTTTTCCGTTGGATCCCAAAAATCACCTTAATTCTCAAATTTATTCTATATGAATTGCTTTATTCTAAAGTTTTATATATACGAATCGGAAATGCGTTTTTTCCCTTAAAACAAACCCACCAAATTTGCTCTGATTAGGTGCAAACAAAAAACGGCAGTGGAAAATTTAAACAGCAAACACTGAAAAGCTGCGCCGGCAACGACGGTGCCCAAGAAATGCTTTATAAATAAACCTTTTATGCAAACAGTACCGCCCGGGCGTCGTAGGAATGTGGCAACGGCTTCCATATTCTTAACGCACGGAAGCGCTCGTCAACATTGGGTTGGTTAAAGATGATCACTTTATCGGCCCGCGTTTTCAGCTGCCGAAAAGATGCGTACGAACTGAATTCACAATGGAGACTTTCTAAATAAATGTTGTCATCTTCCCACCAAATGTGTCTGTGACACGCCGGGGCCACTGCCCTTACACCACTACGTTTGTGGTTGATTGGGCTGTTGGCAAAGTCGGAAGTACTTCGCGGCGTATTTGTCAATCCTGAGCAATCTTAATTCCCATATCTTCTCGCAGATAATCCGGCGTATCAGATCGATATTCGTTAGCGTCGCCGCCAGCAGCACTCTGACTGACACTGATCGCTGCTGCAGATAATATACGCAAAAGAATGTGGCCAAAAATATACATTTGCTGGTTCCATATTCACCCTTATTTAGAAGTAAGCAATCCATCTTAAACGAACTGTCAGCAATTTTAACCCTAAAGTCATTATAAACGCAAACCGCGTCTCAGTCCCATAAATTACAGAGCAATAATGCACCAACGTACAGCTACCA